>CAKALG010033728.1:0-22834 GCA_916700815.1 Helicolenus hilgendorfi | reverse complement strand
GTTTATTTATATGTTTTGTATGTATTCTCCATACAAAAGTAACGCAAGTGGACCCCGGGGCACTGACCGAGCGGCAGTATTGCACTTTTGTTTGCCAAAGATCATAAGTAACATGACACATGGAATTCCAGTGAGAAACAACATGTAGTGGGGGTAATAAATCAAACCACTCAAAGTTGACTGTTGCGGGTAGTGAGAAATCACCTGTGTGTTCAAGACCTTCACCGAGCGGCATATAAGACCCATCACACTGCTAATGTTAGCATGCACGAAAGTCTCCCCAATCCCCATCGAAACAGATTATATATCAGATGTCTCATATTTACTGCAGTGTATACAGGCAAAGCTTCACTCATAAGGAATTGTGTCAATAGAGATTTAATACGTATTATTTGTTAACTGCAGTGGATCGTGAAAAGACTGACACGCTGTCTGTTCTAAAATTACAACCTTAATAACTTGATGCATTTTCCATTCCTCTTTCTCACCAGTCCAACTGAAGCATTGATCATAGAGCCCTTTTCTATTAAACAGCCATAAACACACAGTAGCAGTGAGAGTTGTCTGACCTCAAAACAAACTGTATATCTCTACAAACTCTCCAACACCTAATTAAAATGAAGGAATTGGACCAGATCGCTATGTGCTAATAGCTAAAGTATGCACTCTAAGCTGAAAGGCAGGTTCCCTTCTGGAGATAATGGACATTTTCCGCTTATTACTTTTGTGATTTGTGAAGATGACGTCGCTCAGCAACCAATCTATTGTAGGCAATGACCTCTTTTGTATTAAATAAATACATTTACATCTTTTTTTTTTTTTTTTTACAATTTCTGGGATTGATTTTTTAATGCCAGAATTGATATATTTGTTAAGTTTGAGTCTATGTTGAGGTAGAAGGAAGTTCCCGCTTTTAGGTGATGAAGGTGATGTCATATCTGTTCCGTATCCGTCAACCAAAACAAACCGCAGTCGGTCAAATCGGCCGACGCTACAACTGTAGAGCACCCATATACTGACATTTATGTTAAATTCATTCAAACGGCCCCGATGGAGCTGACCGTGGATGGATAAAGAGAACGGCGCTGAAGGGAGAGCTAGCGACGGACTTGGAGAAGTTAGAGGAAGTATACACGTGTGAATACATCCTGTTTTCAAAATAAGGCGTTAACAAAGGGAACTGTATATACAAAATACATGTGGAAATAAGACTGATTGGATTATATTCACCAGAAGTAAAAAGCATTACATGTCCCTTATAAATTAAAAACAAAAAATACCACTAATGTGTGAGTGAAATCTCTCTTTGATATTTTATTTGCTGGAAAAAATTTAATAATTTATTGCCCCAGCCTGATTAAACAAACACGGCAGAACAATAGAGTCTTTCAGACCTCGTGATTTGTTGTCCGGCGCCTGAAATGAAGATTTCAAAGTCTCATTTACAACATGCAAATAATCAAGGTTACAGCTAAGGCCACACATTCTAAACTAAACACCATCCTTGTGTGCACACCTCATGTGATTATGTTTTGTTTTTGCGTTCCGTACCTGCGTTTTACAAAGAATTCACTCCGTCATGCAACATGACAAGTGCTTCATTTACCTCTCATTAGGCATCATCAGAGGGAAACACACAGATTCACAGAGCTGCTCACGAACACACACACACACCTGCTCCTCCAGTGTCCTCATAATTCACTACTTGTGCTATCCATCAGTGCATTATCATGATAGGTGGCAAAGACTCATTGGAGCATTAATATGAAGCTGTGGTCTTGCGAAGCACTCAATGACATTTGGTGGTGCGTCGCGACATAATTGGATGTACTCAGAAATCCCTCTTCACAGGCTAATAAAGCACTGAACAGATTTCTGACACATTTTATGATTGCATTAAGTGGAAAAAAAATGCTTTATGGTTGCACCTCGGCACAGGCTAAAGCCATTAATTGTTCAAGGTTTCACCTTGCAGAAATGAAGTAGTGCAGGGTTTAATGAGCCCGGATCTGCAAATGTTACAGCAGCATAAAATTGGAACGTAATTATTTTGGCCCAATTAAAATATGACGGAATTATTCTGTTGAAATTAGGCGGTGGTATTTGAGAGCCCGGAGAGGTGCACAGCTCTATTCAGATCTAGTTTTATTCAGGGCTGAGGATTATAATATATGGTTGAACTAAAACCAAGGTGCGTGGTTAGACAGCCGGCTCAACCCAAGGCTTTAGTCTCCTTCAGTCCAACCGCCATTTACATAAAACACGGCAAGAATGTCAAATTAAAATGGTCTTCTTTTCTTTTCGTACAAAGCAAAGCACATTGGAAAATACCATTTGCACGCATTTGTCAAGGGAGTATAAAACTTATTTATCCTGCACCTTTCAGAGAGAAGATCCAGTTCAAGGTGCTCACTGTGCACTAAATTAAAGAGGAAGAAAGACAAATTAACATGGTGGAACTGAAAGATGGTCGTGGTGGTGGAGGTGGGGTGGGAGCTGGTTGTTATTAATGATATAACAGGTGTAGGCAGTCTGAGACTGATCAAGGACAGACAGGGCAAAGAACTTACATTGATGGGAAGTGAAAGCTAATTAGTCGTTCTACTGCAACATTAGCGTGCAGCAGCACAGCTACGCCTCCGCCATTTTGGACTGAAGGGCGACTGCTGTATTAGCAAAGGACACCAGTAAAAACGTCCACCTAGAAAGTGCCGTACAAAAGTAGGAATATCCATCATTACAGCTGCATACAGATAGCAGGAAGCTGGCAGAACCGGATATGTCTTGCAGGGCAGTGTTGTCCAGTGTTTCTGATGCACGTTCATAATAACTCTCGATTCAGCTATTAGTTAATTCTACTATTTATAGGACATAATGATTTAAATGAGGGATATTTAAAGGAACAATATGTTGCACTGACAGCTAGCGTTTAAAATGGGTAACAGCAGTCCAAATTCAAAACATTGGAACCGTTGCCCGTCCCTTCCTCTGGTGGGACTGATAGCAGTTAGTGCAAATTTTCCCAATTTGAGGGTTACCTTCTAGACACGATCAGCATGTTTCCTTAATCTCTGATGACATATCATGGTTATTTAATGATTTAATTCAGTAAATATATTATTGATCCTTTCAGTATTCGGACTAAGAAGTTAATTTACCTCAAAACAAAAAATCTTCTTCTGATTTACACACGTCTCTTTAAACATCCATGGCCATGGACTCATTGACGTTTTCCCGTTTTCAGTTCAAAAAGGCAGTAGCGCTACCGCAGCGCCATCTAGTGGCAGATGTCGAAAAAGCACCAGAGTTTTGTTTCTTTGCCTCTATGCTCTTTGTGCAAGGTCAAGGATGTGACTACCCAGTTTCACGGAAAGGCGTATAAATACCACAACATTCTGCGTGTCATGAGTATGCACTTTAGTGTTTTCACGTGTCATTTGTACACCACACAATCGTCTGCAGTTAGGTTTAGACAAGAAAACCGCTTACTTAAGTTCAGGCATGAAAATTACTTAGTTAGGGTAAGGAATGGCTAGGCTTAAAATAAGTAAGTAAACTAAGTAAAACACGTAAGAAAACAGCTACGGAAAACACGTCAGAAACGTCAAACAAAAAACACGTGACGATCGACACTAACTTACAAACCAAAACACCAGTCAGCAACAGTCTCAAAAATGGGTTTCCTGGTTAAAGGTCTGGTGTTTGTGTGACCTTTGACCCATCCACCTCCCCACCTTCAATTAGTGGTCTTTCTTGCTTTTTTTTATACTACGTCCCTTACTCTTACTGTAGCATTTATACACGTTGTACATGGTGTAGAAAAGTATTAACGCCTTGCATATTATCGCGGCATTTATACGCCTTTTCGTGCAAACGGGCTAGATGTGAGGAGTTCCCCAACAGCTCAGTTTGGGAACTGTGAAGGGGGTATGACCCATACAAATATAACTCCTGATCCAGTCATGAAAAGGGGAAAGGTTGGGATGGCGTACGTTCATTAAATATTACTCCTTACGTCACAGATGCTAATTATTTGGACTGATGGACTGATTACAGAGCAGTTAAGCTGCTGCACACTTTGATTCTTAAAAAGTCCTATTTCACCTTTTTGTATTTGCCTATAAGAGTTGTTTGATGAAATGACATGTCTGGGTAATGAGTAGCAAAACCTGCATGCCTAAGATGTAAATACATTATCAGTTGAGTAATGGTACAGTACGGGACAGATGTTTTGATCAATGTTTAAACTATAGTACTATCTGCTTTCCAACTGCTGTTCATTCATCACCACCCAGTCTCTAGTACAACCAGAGCTGCAGATATGGTTTCCAAGAAAGCAAAGCCAGATCTACAATGATTTTCCAATTATTAGCCAGTTGTATAATAATGCAATCAATATCATTGGAAGTCATTAAAAGACAATTATCTTTGCCTTTCTTTCCTTGCTGCGGGTAATGCCTGAGGTGGTTTGTTGTAATTGCTGTCTAATTTCAGACTCATTTCCATAGATTCTAACTTGCACAAACCTCAGTCAGATAAAGGATCAATGAGTCAGGCAGACTAACATATTCAATGAAACAACCCCTCTGCCCTGAACTCTCTCTGCTGCTAGGGGTGGCATCCCCCCTCGGATCATCTACTGACCCGCAGTTTAGACCACAAACGTCACGTCACATCAGCAACGTGCTCGCGTGACAGCGTTACCGCGCCACTGAAGCGACTTTCTGTACCGGTTCCGTCTTGTCCACTTATTTCAAGGCGTCCAGAAGCCAAACCTGTGCAGTGTGCAATTTTTCTGTGATATGTGCGAGTGTGAATCCTGATCTATTTTCCCATCAACACTGATGCATATGAATGTGTTATAGAATGGCTCAATATGGCGGTGACAGGTGTTGGCAATTGCAGAGCAGAAAAAAGAAATTAGCAGTAAAGTTGTCTCGTAGCAGTAAATGTACAGTGTAGGTTACAGTTAGCTCATGTATAAACACTGCAGCTGCTCAATACCCAAGAAGTTCCCGTGTCTTGCTTCCCAGCTGCTGGGCGAAAGTGAAGGGGAGAGTCTGTGGGATTGGAAACCGGTCTCTGGACTGAGCCTGAGAGCAACACACTCTGCTGATTAAATCACGATTAGTCGACAAAATGTTACGAGTGTTAGTTGATCAAGACTTTCTTTGGTTCGTCATGTTCACTTGTACATTGTCGGAAAAATAGACTTGCAGTATAAACGCATTAGGTCACGGTGACGCCGGACAAATGTAGCTGAGACATAAGCCTGCATGGAGCCGGTGCATACTTACCGTTGGCGTCACTTTAGGATTAGGCAACAAAACCACTATAGTTAGGTTTAGGAAAGAACTAAATGGTTTTGCTTAAAACAGTGAAAATGATACTGAACGTTGTGAACACGGGACATGAACGAACAGCTAATTGTTACGAGAAAGTGAAACTTAATGCACGGGACACAAACAGCGGTCCCCTGGAGGAAGGCAGCCAGTACAGACAACATGGCGTAAAATGACACACCAAAAGCAACAAAGGCACTGCAAAATGACTTACAAATTATCGTTTCATATGCCATTTTGTGAGACCGGGCAGGAAAAGGTCTTTAGAGGCTGGAAGATAAATGAGTGGGCAGTTATTTTAGCAAGATTTAAGAAAAATCAGGGGAGGATTTACACCATCAACTTAAAGCCCATAATGCCACATACATCTGCCACAGTATGAGGAACAGACACCTCAGGCCCACCTTATCTGATAACGACTTCCATTCTATAGATCCAGCCTTTTAGTGCCAATGGCACATGGCCATCAGGATAACAATGATCAATTCAGCAGCCTAACCCTGATGCTGCTGGAGATGGCTTATTGATGTCCTCACATCGCGTGGAGCAGAGACGGTGCTGCTGGTGATTTAATGACAGATTGACTCGCGGGTTGATGCCGGATCCTTCCAGAATGCTAAGTGGCGCGGTTAACCTTTTCACGGCCGAGTTTCTTTGAAACGCACACAATTCTTTAAAATAAATCTTAAAAGTTCCAGAGGCGATTCAGAGAAGATTCAGTCTTAATAAGATAAAGCACTTCCAACTGAAATTGGCTGAAAGGACAGAAAGGCCGCAGATGATTCAGACAAGAAAGTCACTTACAGTAATTACAGCATGAAGAAATTAACAGACGGCGGACTTGAATCTCTCATGTAATTTACAGCTGGGTAGGTTGTTATTGTCTTAACTGCAATATCTGTCATTGTCCTCCGCTGTTTTAAGGTGAGTCACCGGCTGGTGTCATGAATCATCCATTCATGCCCACACAGAGCGTGCACATACACACACACACACACACACACACACACACACACATATACAGTACACTCAGCAGCCTTGAATGTTGAAGTTCCAGGGCCAGTTGTTTGAAAGTCAGTACTGTGCTCCATGTGCTTATTATGGTGCCATCTTGCCAGGCTGTCCTCCCTCTAGTTTTGCCAGCATTCAATCAGAGAGCAAGGTCCCAATCTGCAATCTTGCAGGGCATAATTACCATGGCCACTGTAACAATCAGTTCCACAGTGGCTGAGAACATGCTGGGCTGTGTCAGCGCGTGTAGGTGTGTGCCGGTCTGTCTCAAAGGGAGAATGCTGCTTCGTGGTTACACGTTCAAGCCTCGAAAACAAAATGCAGAGTTTATTTTAAACGTAACATCACGATTACACATCGCATTTTAAGGGAACCAGTAGTGTTTTGCACTTTGTAAATAGGCTACAAAGTGAAGAAAAATAAGTGCCTGTACTCCCATCAGCAATCATTATTACATTCTGATTTTCTACAGTGAATAAAATATACTAGGGATATTGGGTTTAGGAGTCTTCCTTTAGGAACATTAAAAGGTTTTTGACTTTCAATTCCACATAATTGTGGACCATTAGGCCAGTTAAATAATTATTTTATTATTTAAACATATCACAGCCTTCGTTCGAACATTTAATTCTGCTGGAAATGTTTGCCCTGAAAAAAACTTTTATTCTGTAAAATCAAAAGAACAGACTCAGAATTTTGTTTTAATAATGTTTCATTAATTCTATTTGTTCTAGGGCTGTCAATCAATTGTAATAGTTAATCCCAAATTAACTACACATTTGTTTTATCTGTTCAAAATGTACCTTAAAGGGAGATATGTCAAGTATTTAATACTCTTATTTACATGGGAGTTGGTAAATATGCTTGCTTTATGCAAATATATGTATATATTTATTATTGGAAATCAATTACCAACACAAAACAATAGCAAATATTGTCCAGAAACCTGGACTGCATTCCCTAGTGGAAACAAGATTTCAAACTGAAGCAGTTGTTTAACAATTTCAGCCCCTACTGGCAAGTTAAGAAGAGTTAAGAATCAGCAGTCAATTATGCATTAAACAGTTCATAAAATATGTTTTTTTCAAAACTTTTGAATTACCGCAACCATGAGAGGTCCTTGAGCATACAATCATGAAGGTGCACAAAAAAATATCAGGCTGATGGGTCCAGTAGTACGAGAGATTAGCTGCGGACAGACACGCGAGCATTCACACACACACGACTGAACGCATTATCCCCTCGAGAATAATACATTTATAGCCTACATGTTAATTTTTTTTCAGTATATAAGAGGCAAGCATTATACTGAAGAGAAACAACATCAACTGTTGTAAAATTTCAGAAAAAAATATTTAACATTTCAAGAATGATTTCTAAAACAAAGTATGGTCAAAATCAAGGTGCAGATGCCAAGAAATATTGACGATGACATCAGTGGACTTACTTCCTGTGTAAAATCTGACGGTCCCTTTAACAAAAAGATAAATGTTATGGGACACTGACTGGTCTTCTCCATGGAAGTAACACGCTACAGTACGTGCTCAACCACCCACACCATTAACTTTCCATCTCACTACATAAAAGGACACACCACTTCCTGCGTTGGCACTGGATGTAAATCTTGAGGAACAGAATCATCTAATATAGAAGTCATTCCTAGGGTACAGCAGCTCTAGGTGGGATATCCACAACACTACCACAACATCAGGAACACTACAGCTCTAACATATAATGATATTTAAAAAAAGAGATATGTAAACATACTGATGGGCTGTTATTGGCCGATTGTTCAGGTTTATTGCCATTACATTGAAGGCCTCAAAGTATAGTATTGAGTGAAAGGCAGTGATCATGGACTGTTTTACAGCTTGCCACTCTTTCACATGTAGTTGCATCATTGCATGCAGTATTTTGGTTTTTACTTTTTTTTTTTTAAGGTGGGGGGGGTGGCTTAAATGGTAACTTTGATATTTTTCAACCTGGACGCTATTTTCCCATATTATTGTGTCTAACTGACTAATAGGGACAACATTTTTTTGGAATCGGTCCAGTATGAGGGAGAGCGCTGTAGACGGCAGCTGCTCATGGGCTGCAATACAGTGCTATTGGGGCAAGCTGGCACCGTCATTTACATCCACTAACAGTGGTTGTTTTTGCCATGACATGCTCTGATTGTTATTATAAGTGTCTGACAACATTATGGAAAGAGTCTCGCTCAAGGAGAAGTCTCGTCCTGATATCTGGTGAGGTGACCAGATATGGTGTTGCCAGAAGACGACAGCGGAATACATCCATGGAGGAAACATGAGTGATGGAGTACCGAGAGCACAGCTTAGTGTTATCTAAAAGATTTTCAATGTCATTGCTGAATATTGTGTATTATGTGAATGAGGTCTTAGAATTTGATGGCTGCCCATATTTATTTGAGCCAGAGAACACGAATATTCAGATTCCAAACAGACCGGATCAAGTGAAAAGTAGGAAAAAGGTTTTATTTCTTCTTTCCATAATGTTGTCAGACACTTAGAATAACAATCCGAGCTAGTAAATGTTAGCTGTGAGCAGCAGGTGGGTAGCAGCACAATACTGCTTGGCTAAATAACGGAGCTAACGTACGGAGGTTCCATAGAGTTCTATTACAATGCTTTTATGCTCTATTCTGTAAAAATTATCATTAGGCGAAAATTTTAATGTTATCATGATGTGTTCAAATGTAATCTTTTAAAATGTAGTTTTTGGCAAGAAACTTGAATAACTATAGTTGTTTGAAGGAGATGTTTTCTAATAGATATCCTCTGACATAAGAGACACATGCTCCTTTAACAACAAACTAGGCCTATTCTGTGTGGAAGCGCCTGTGCCAACCCTGAAAATGCCACTGTAGGCGCGCAAAAATAACTGAGTCCCTTTTCTGTTGTTCCACTTTAAGAGGACTGAGTTTGGTTCATTTAAAAAGGATGATATATGAAAACACACTTATAACAAATATCAAAGTTACCCTTTAAGCCTTCCTATGTGATGCATAGAGTATATAATGGGGCATATAGACATATCATGCTATGGTTAATACACAGAGGTGAGGTTCATGATCAATAAGATGGTCCTTTAAGTCCTCAATCGCCAGTTCCTGAGGAGATCCAATGACAATTCTGATAGCAGAATGTATTGCGGGAAAATAGTGTGAATCTATGACGTCTGGCTTGATAATGAGAGGGGGGGCTGTCCTTTGTACTAAGTGATTTAGGCCTCTTTAACACGAAAAGGAATCTTGCCTGGAGTGCATCTTGAACTTTTTTTTTTGCCTGATCCACTGAATCCTTAGCTTTAATGGACAGCAGGGGAGGCAATCCGCACTGCCGACAGTCCTCCATCTGTTTATCTGAAGCGGTGATAGATGGGCTGTGGAAATTCCCTCCCCCTTGTGTAGCTGCAATCAGTCTCCCCATCACTACTGATAACATAGCGTGCCAGAAACACAACCTCACAATGGCAGCAGGTCCTCACAACAAACTGGGTTAATGATGCAGGAGGACTGCCTGTCACCCTCTGGACTCACAGAGGTCCAGCCTCGTGTTTGTCTGCCTATCACTAGAATTTGGTTCTCCATGCCCCATAAGAGCTGGGTTACAATGGAGCGACGTTGTTAACTCTTTACTGCTGCATGGTACACATCTGCTTTTCAGCCCATACAGGCACATACAGAATATTAGAAAAGAAGTGAAGAAATATAACTTATGCAGATGCTTCCATAGGGGCAACGGAATGGTTTTGATGAGTATGAAAATGAATAATATACTTGACAGTCATCAGATCTCAACTCAACCCATCAGCTATGGGAGATTTTGACACCATCCTCAAAAGACCAAATGAGGGAATATCTTTTGACAGAACTGTGTTGATTCCTCCAGAGAATCTGTGACAAGCAGTACCGAAGCTCTTCGGGAGACGCTTTATGTTCACCTTGCACAGCAGCTGGATTATCGTGATGTAATAAGATCACGTGAGAATCGCGGAATCAGAGACCACCAACACGTTCTCATCTAATCACCTGCATGAGAGAACTGTCCAAGTCTGGGAATCCAAAAGTTGTTTGCATTAATGGATTATAACTTATCTATAAAGCATTAGTACATTATAAATTTATCATGAATTAAGTCATTAATTACATTCTGTGTTTCAAATATGGCAGCTTGGTCAGCTTAAAATAACACAGAAAGTGCCGTGACTTAAATATGGAAGTTGCATGACAAAATCTACTGAGTTAGCTTTAGGAAAATATTGTGGTTTAGGTAAAAATAACTCCCAAAGTGCCATAACTTAAGTACAGAAGTTACGTGACAACTAAATCAACTTTGACTTGTGGTTTCACACGGGACGAGAAACACTTGTTTCCTGGGCGAAAGTCCTGTGTTTTTGACCCAGTCATTCACCCATATACCAGGCTGACCATCATGAAAAGAATTTGAAATTTGTGTCTATGTACGCATATCAATACATTCAATTTTGTGACTTTTCAGAAATTGCTGTGCGACTGGCCTAACGCCGACACTGAACCCAACCAAGTAGTTTCAGCCCGTTCTCCTTCCAAGGGCATCAAATACCGAGGCTTTGCCATGGCTGTCGACGTATGATACCGCCGCAGACGGCACCCTTTAACACCAGTATGAAACCCATGGTGGCAACTGTAAACGCTCCAAGAATGTGCGCTGGGAGTGCGTAGACGTAGTTTAAAGAGTGAAAGAGACACACCAGGCAGGTGGAAGGGGGAGGTGGATGGCTCCAACAAACACAGGGCTTTCATCCAGGAGACCGCTGTTGGTGTCCCGTGCATCACGTTACAATCAGCTGTTTGTTCATGTGCCGGGTTCACAATATTCAGTTTCATTTTAACTGTACAAGACGTAGTAGTTTTAAGCCCAACCATGTAGTTCTTTCCGAAACCTAACTATAGTGGTTTTGATGCCTGATCCTAAAGCGGCGGTATGTGCTGAGTAGGGATGAGAATGTGTTGGTAGCTTCTTGTGAACACAGAAGTTTATTTTGAAAAGACAGTGTATGCATGTAATGAGCGTAAACCCACATGTGCAGAACTGACACTAGAGGGGTACCTAGAGCGTCATAGTTTTTAACTTTGTCATTAAAAGTCACTCATTAAATTCCCCCTTTTCTTAACCCCCCTCCAAAACCAACGAGACAACGATTAATCTCTGTAGGCTCAAAAATACATTTGAATTAATTACATCTCCTCGTCTCCTGCCACATGTTGCTCCATATTATTTGATTACACACACACAGAGCTGAGACCTTGGGTTTTACCGCATCACGTTGACAAAAACATGGTGGGCTTGCTGAAATTTACCGTGGAGAGACAGGTGATTAGCATTAACTAAGACATTGTGTCATGATTACCATGCTGCTATTAATTACCTCGTCACATGCATTGGCTGGGAGAAACATAATGCCTGAATGTGTCCCTCTAACTTTGCCGAAGAGATTATTTGTCATCATGGGTTGTAATTATGCCTGGGGCTCGGTGCATTCAAATGGATTTGCCGCGGAGCTGATATCATAAATGTTTGATGAGATGTTTTCATTGATGTGTGACTGGCTTTGCATTATAGCACGAGAGAGGCTTACAGGTTCCCGTCACCACCGATAGTGTTCGCCTCAATCACTGTTGATAAGATCAAGGACTGGGGAGAGGGCTCTTCACAATGTACTGATTCCACACAAATATCTCATTTGACAAAGGTCAGCTGTGTGACACAGGTTGAGAGCAATTATCGTCTACAACCCTGCATTCAATCAAACAGGCCCCGTGGGGCGTTAAAGTGCTGCTATGACAGATGAGTGTCTGTCTATATCCTCAGATTTGACTCAAGTCAAACATAGGAAATATCACAAATTTGCCATCCGTGCAACATAAACCACTATTTATACTTAGGAAGGAAACATCATTTATAAATGGTAAATTAAAAGTTAATTAAACATAGCATACTTACCTCTTTGCTATATTTACATTCGATCTGAAACATACAGTACTGTTTGCACCTTTGTTTCAGTTCCACACCTTGATTCAGTGAACCTCCAAAAACAGTACTCTGCCTCTACTGGAGTTATTTATTGAATTGCGTGTTAAAAGCCCTTCTCCAGCCAGCTTTACTTCCTGTTCTTTGAGGGCATGGTTAATAATCAGACGTAATTCATCACCACGGCAACCAGATTGCATCGTTTTTCAACCCAGTTTAGATGGATTGACTGTTTATCAGAAGACAAATGAGACAAGAATTAGCACAACACACCGACTCTTTCTCACTCGCTCTTTTCTTCACCGTCTCCTTCCCCGTCTGGCTGCTGCTGCAGTTTTGGGATGTTTTGGAGGTGCATCGTCTCCCAGCACCGGCCGCTGACGCCTCAGCTCCAGCATCGAGTTGCACTGTGATTCTTTTATTTCTCCAGCGGGACTTTTCTCTTGTTTTCTCTCCAGCTGAAAGTTGTGCTCTCCTGTTGTCCAGACCCGTTAGAGGCCTTCAAAACTCCAAAACGGTATTGGCTGCTTTCCGTTAATTTATCCCCAGCAGGAGGAGGAGAAGGTAAAGAAGACAGCGAGTGAGACAGACAGTCAGTGTGTTGTGTTAAATCTGCCGGTGGGATTTTGTATAGAGTAGTCCACTGCGCTGACTGCACCCGTCCACCGCACACACAAATGCGGATGTGAAAGTAAACACACTAAATTAAGGTGGAGGAAACTAAAAAATAAAATGAAAACTCTCAGCTAGCTAATGCAACAAGTTGTGCTAGCTAACTACACTTAACTAGCTAACCAACTAGAAAGACATACTGACAGATAAACAGATTTATCAGTTTGCTTCTCAGACACAAACAAGCATGAGTGCGCCTGCAGCTTGGAGGGTGAAGAATGACTTGCAGCTTCTACTATAGTCGTACGTCATATTCCTATTTTAGCAACAACATTATTATTTTTTTTTTTTACTTTGATCAAAAAATTAAGTTATTTGTCAAAAACGTTTTGGCAAACAGTGTGGCTAATCAAATTAGTCAGGAAATGTAAAATATAAAATATCATAGAACTGTCAATTGTGGATGGGGGGCTTTAACTTAATGGATAGCCTATTACCTGGTGAGACCAATACATTGATGTAAAATTCATATTCTATCTCAAAATAAATCTAAATCTTGTTCAATCAACAATATTTTAATTTTTTCTCTTACATTTAGATTTATTTTGCATGACAGTTTACAGTTGCAGGGAAATGTTTACGCTCCAACAGCTGCCTGAAGTCGGTCTCTGTCCAGGGGAACATCCTCCTTCATAATGTCCAACAGTGTAAAAGCACCTATAAGTGATGTTCCAACATATACTCTCATCCGTCTCTGTGACTGTCACATCCCCTTGACCAGCCGACTCATGGACCAGCTCTTGCAACATATTCTCATTTTTGTGGGCCCCTTAACACTACTACTCTCTCTGCTTTTACTCTTTGGTGACTTTGAAACAATGAAACTTTCCCACAAATGGAGCAGAACAGGAGGCCCTTTTATAGCAAGGGCTATTGGGTGGTGATTCAGCTGATGATCAAACTCACAAATGCTACTGAAGTACCGGTGGTCAGTTTAAGAGACCGGTTTACAACAAATTTGTGCAGTTAAGAGAGTTTGCTGAATCTGCATTGGGACACTCATATAAGCATGTGTCAGCAAAAAAACAGTAGCAGAAGTTTAGGATAAGAATGCGAAGATGTTCTTGCATGACGCCTGCAGATATTCAAGAAGAATTTGGACCGGAGAAGATCGGACCGCAAGGTGGATTATGAGACATCGGGCCCTGGGCACAGACATTCACAAGGCCCCACCACCTTTCCTACATAGGACATACACAAACTTTACGTACGTTACGCATAAACAAAAGTTTAGCCTCGTTTTGTATCTTTAAATTATCTTTGTGGTTGTTTTGTCCCTTTTTATAATTGTTTTGTGTCTCTTTGCGGTTGTTTTGCCCCCTCCTTTTAGTCATTTTGTGTCTCTGTGTAGTCATTTCCTGTCTCTGTAATCATTTTGCATCTTTTGGTGGTCATTTTTTTGTATCTTTATGTGTCATTTGTGTCTCTTCGTGGTTACTTTGTGTCTCTTTGTGGCCGTTTGCCCCTTTTTGTAGTTGTTTTGTGTTAATTTGTAATAATTGTGTGTCTCTTTCTGGTTGTTTTGCCCTTTTTTGTAGTTGTTTTGTTGCCATTTGTAGTCATGTTGTGTTTCTTTGTAGTAAGTGGTCGCCAAGACATGGGGAAAATCTCTACAGCAATGTCTGACCAGGCAAGAAAAACAACGGTCAGATGATCCGACACAATGTAAGAGTAAACAGTCTAGCCAGATCACTGTGCTTGGAAGTAAATAGGTGATTAATTTACTGTTTGTCTGTGTTTCTTGGCCAATCTCACATATTTTTAGATTTCAGCAATTACCCTGGTGAGCACAGTGTTATTACCAATGGTTACTTATGGTCAAAACTATAAACTACTCATGTGACAAACCATAATTTTCCTTTAAGTCTTTGAAACTTTTTAGAGAACAGCAAGAGAAAACAAGAGAAAGGATTTAAGCAGCTCCGTGGGAGATCATCACCGAAAACCACTAAGGCCCCAATCACATAGAGCGCTTGTTATAGCAGCCTGGGGCGGCTTTTTGTAGTTTGTTTTCAATGAGAGTGAAGCTTTTTGCTCGCTGCTTTGGCGTCGCTGATCGCCTCGTGTTTTTGTTGGAGCGCCCTGAACGCCTTGAGTTGAAAAACTAGAAAAGAAAACTTTTTTTCCCCATTGCCCAATCGGATAAATTTAGAGGTTCAGGTGATTTGGTTGTTACCTAGCAAAAAACAACAAAAAAAGACAGCAAACTGCTCTATTTTTAAAATGTAGACTTCAACAAAATAGGCAGTGCAGTTTCAACTAGCAGAAAGTGCTCCGTTTGATTGGGGCCTGAAAAGGCCCATGAATTTTTCATGCAACGTTTTGGGGTCCTTTTATACCTAAACACATTGCTCAAAGCAGACATGCCTTGCTCCCTTGATAATGATGATGGCCCACATGATAATTTATCAGTGACTGCTTTGCAGCTTAGCCATGGATCTGAGGAAACACTCTACATGCAATAAAAACCTCTTGTTGTTAAGGTCATCCCACTTTGCTGCCACACTGATTGCTTAAGTGATCCGAGTTGCCACAGCAAGCATGCTGAGAAGGTATGCACTTGACAGAAATAGATACGTACATGTATTTAGAGTTAGAAAAACAACTGTAAGTCAGTGCCCTTGTCAGCTGAAATGACAGGTTTGGAGTTCTTCAGTTAAATATGGGTTAGCTAATCCAGCATTCTATCCGTGAATGTAGTGAATGTGGTAGAATTGAAATCAGAACTGTTTAGGTTCCAGTTATTTTCCTTTTCCTCTGATAACAAACATTGGTTACCATTGCAACCATGAATTCTGAAGCTGTATATTCTGTAGAATTATTTCATTACAATGTCTTTTATTTATTTAAACAAAATGCAAAAATTAAATTGTGAATTTGCCGTTGGAATCCCAAATTAAGCTTTGTGATCTCTGGGTTGGTCTTCAAAAGACATTATTGCTGGACCACAATTAAAGCTGCACTAATCCTTATTTTTAGATTAAGAACGGGTCAAAAGACTATGATTAGGTTAAGTAAAGTATCACTAGTAGTGATGAACACACATGGAATTATCCAAACGGTCGTATAGGTCGTCTCTGCAAGCAGTTTAAGTATCTGTTTGTATCTTATTAATCCGTCTTAGAACACAATGTTAAAATCTCTTCAACTTGTGTTAAACACAAACCTTATTTCAAGCATCTAACTAAAAACCAATTGACTTCCAAACAAGGGAACCAAAAGTCCTAAAATGCTAACTCATTTTCGGGTTTTAGGACTCATTCCTGCTTCACTCTATAAGCTGATAATGTTGTGATTTCAGCTTGTTCTGCTGCCCTCAGGTGGCCAAATATACAAACAAAAAGTGAAGAAATCAATGAATCTTGCTTTAACTATTGCACTGTCTACAGTTTCTACATTCTGCACATGTCTTACCCCAAAGTTATGACATTTCTAACCACAGACATAGTACTTTTAAATATTCATGTTCTCACATGTCAAAACCAGGGGATCAGTCAGAACAGACAGGGGGAGCAGACAAAGACTCATCAGTCCAGGAAACAGGCAAGGTTTGAGGCAGGATCAGCCAAACAGGCTGGAAAGCTAGAGCAGATGCAAACTAGACAATCTGGCTAAGAGTGAATGGATGTGGGATGGTATATATGCTGCAGGACTAATTGGGGAATGGGAAGCAGGTGGGTATGTGGGTGGGAAGGTCAGGTGATGGGGGTTACTGCAGGACAGGAGGAAGTGGCTATATCTGGAATGACATGGACAGTTAGTACATGGCAGAGAGTAACAGGGTAAACAACAGACTGAATAACTAGGAGCTAGCCGGAGTTGTGACAGCTGTTTAATTTGATTGCCATCATACCGACTCAGGGCAGAACTGTTGTGTAGTGAGTAGAGCAATCAAACTGATGGAGTTCTATGCTGCCTACAAGCACTGTCTGTCAAAGTTTACACAAGAGACTGACAGTGGTTTTAACAGTCTAAAGGAAACATAACCTGACGGGCCAGGTGGTTACACAGAACCATCTGAGAAGCCCTCACTGGAAACTGTTTGGAAAAGGGCTGGCACTTTTAAAATAAATACTTGGCAGGTGATTAGATGAATTATCTGTCAATCAAACTCTTGACAAAGCCAGTCATGAGAAGAGCAAAATAATATTTTCCATGGAGAAATGCCTTCAGTGCCATCCTTTACTCTTCTTTCAATGAATAAATGCTCTCCAGTTCTGATACAACCAGCCCGTTCGCACATAAAGGTGTATAAATGTCCCGATAATGCGCAAGGCGTTTAGTGTGCAATAAGTATGCCTTTCTTGATTTCAGCTTGTCTTTTTTACGCCATGTATCCAATGCTTCTCCATATAAATGCTACGGTAAGACTTAATGACATAGTATAAAAAGCTAGAAAGACCACTTATGGTAGGCGGGTAGGGAGGTGGATGGGTCAAACAAACACCAGACATTTAGAGACCCGTGTTTAAGACCGTTGTTGACCGGTGTTTTGTTTTATAAGTTACATTAGTGACGGTTGTCACGTGAAGAACGGCAATCCACAAAGCAATGGGTGACTTCACAATGACTATGTTCACTTATTATATACAGTCTTTGATTTCCAACATTCTATTAAGAGGTCATGATTTTTGTTGATGATGTGTTTTCCATAGTTTTAACTTAGTTTAACTTAGTTTAGTTACTTATTTTAAGCCCAACCATGACGTTTTCACTTACCCTAACAAAGTGGACATTTGCGTGGTGTTCAAATGATACATGAAAACACTAAAATAGATGACACGCGGAATGTCCGAGTAATGTAATGTAATTACAAGCCTTTCCATGAGACCGGGTTGGATATAACTGATGCTATTGCAGCGTCTACATTGTTGTTTAGAACAAACAGCTGCCTCTCTGTGTTGGGTCGCACACAACTACACCACACACATAGCTGCCAGTAGCTCCAATGATTGGTCCGGACCACTGTGGTCGGTGGAACGCATTACTTGAAGCCTGATGAGATGGATTTTCATGTGATGGCGAGAATCCAGCTGCCGTGCAAGGTAACTGAAAACGTATTGATTATAAAACGCTTACTCCCTGTAGGCTTGAGAGGCTTGTAGCACTGTGCATTTCCATGCCATACCATCATGTCTTCATTGACCCTACAACAAGGCTTCAGCAAAGCCTACAACCAGGGCCACAATGATCCCCAACAGTTTTAATTGTATGTTAGGATTGGATGGATGTGGTCTTGCAATTACATTTATAATTGCTCAATTAAGCCATCTATCTCTGTGAGCAAAATACAGTTATGCATCTTAACTAGCCCTAACACGTTATAACGGCCAAAATCGAACTCCTATGGTGAAGACCTGAACTCACTTTGAGGATAGTGTAGGTTAGGGCTATTCAACTATATTGTTCAGGTGGCCCCCTGAACAATATAGCTGAATAGCTCTGGTCTAAAGGATGAGGCTGGTGATAGTCTATATTTTTCTTATTGCCAACAAATCCCATGTGCAGACCCAAACCAAAAATGAAAGTATCCTGCTAACAAGTATTGTCTGTGTATCAAATCCTGATATATCTTCTGCCTCTGTGTCATAGAGTTCAATTGTTGTTCTGATGCCAACAAATGTTTGTTTTTTTTCAAATTAAACTATATATTCGTGACTTGTGTTTTTAAAGATTTACATCTTTTGCATGGTTTAAAGTCTCCCTTGTGGTTTGATTGACAGGTGTCAGCCTGTTGCTGTCAGCCCTGACAGTAGTTCATCCTACCCAGGCTTCCTCGCTCGACAAACCTGCGGGTGACATCCTGTGGAAACATAGGCATGTCTAACCACAAGTCATATCCCTTGTGCCTCGGTGGTGGTGTTTTGTAGCTGACCCTGACTTTTGAACTGCCTGTAAAACAGGTCAAGATAAAAAAAAGAGTATTTCCCTCAGAGGGCTACCTTCAGTTCTGAAAAGTGAAGCCAATGCTGAAGTGCCTTAAACTTGCATCATTTCTAATAGCCAGCAGGGGGCGTCTCCTCTGGTTGCAAACAGAAGTCTGATTGTATAGAAGTCTATGAGAAAATGAGCCTACTTCTCACTTGATTTAGTACCTCAGTAAACATTGTAAACATGAGTTTATGGTCTCAGTCGCTAGTTTCAAGTCTTCTTCAATACAGCATGATATTCATTGAGTAAATGATGGTCCCATTTAGAGTCAAATAGACCATAAATCAGGGGATGCTTTAGGGAGTGGTTACCTTGTGATTGACAGGCCGCTACCACAGCGTTGTCCGGTCTGGGAGATGTCCGTGTTTTCATCTTAGAACTTTAACCCTTTCATAGTGTTTTTTGAGTTCATTAAAGTTAATTGTAACATTTTGCACGCCTAAAAATGTCTTATTCATCGTTCGGTTGTGTGTAGCTCCATCTTCTGGTCATTTCTGGTTGCCAAAAAACAAGATGGTGATGGCCAAATACCAAGATGGCAACAGACAAAAAACAAGATTGCGACAGCTTAATACCAAGATGGTGACGGCCAAAAACCAAGATGGCGACGGCTTAATACCAAGATGGTGACGGCCAAAAAACCAAGATGGCGACAGCCAAAAACCAAGATGTCGACGGCTTAATACCAATATGGTGACGGCCAAAAACCAAGTTGGCGACAGACGAACTCGAGGCCTCAAAATGGAAGTCCACAAACCAATGGGTGAGGTCACAGTGACTACGTCCACTTCTTGTATGCAGTCGATGATTTCCCCTCAGGGACCAATAAAGTAAAACATTCCATTAAGAGTTCATTGGCTTGTATCAGATACTACACACACTGACTCAGCGCAACTGGTGATTTACTAGATGACATTCTTCCTGCGTCAAAGGTAAAAAGACACTACAGGCTTGTCTAACAGACCTCTCAGACGTCTCAAACACCAGAGCTCCATCGTTCCGACATCGGGCTGCCTCAGGAAGGATGTGACACTTCGCTCGGATGTTGATGATGATACTGTAAGAACAACTCACAGCCGTCCACTTAATAAAAAAAAAAAGATTGGAGTAGTGAAGCGCAAATTTAGCAGCTCAGGTAAATTCATAAAAAACTACGTTTGCATTTTTTAAACTTTAATTGTATGTTAATACTTTCCTCGCATGCACCATACACACTAGTGTCGGCTCGCTGTATTGGTGGCTTATTGGTATGCTAGCCCCCCCCCCCACAACCAGATCCTATAACCATGAAACCTTGGGAAGCAAGATAACGAGAGATGAAACAGTTTGGTAGAAAGCATTATTATTGTGGCAGTCACATTAATGAACATTACTGAATGCACAGGCAATTAATTACTGCTTGCATCATCACCCTGGAAAAAGTGTTTAATTATTTTTTGATGCACTCTGTTGCACTCAGCGAGCCTCGTGGAGTGTGCTCAGGCTGACAAAATGGATGCTGGCAGGGAACCAGCTAAACTGTGGTTTCACTGCCTAATGGCTATTGTACTGGCAGGGCAGATGGTATTTCTTGACAGTGGAGATGCACTGAGGTCTGCTGCAGCAGAGGTGACACTGCTTCGTTTTAAGGTTGTTGTTTTTTTTCTCCCCTAATGATCAATGTCTGCAGCAGCTGCACAGGGCAAATAACACTGCAGATATGGATGTTCAGATTAAAAGCTGATCCTAAACAAGACAGTAGCCAGGATTTTACAGACACTGTAAGTCCAAGTTCCCTCTACTTCCAGGACAGCACAGAAATTGTGTTAAAGTGCTTTATTTATTCTGGTAATTGGTTATATTGTCTGTGAATTTTATTTTGCGCCGTGGAGGTCGACGAGAAGCTGACACTGACGGGAAAACAACATCTGGTGGGGAAATGCTGAATTCCTGTATCCTTTATTCCTCCAAACTAAATCACAAAGTATGTCAGTCTTTATTCCCTTTAAACATGACACTGTTACAACAACCCAGTCGCCAGAATTAAATGTTGGCATTGTACGTTTCTGCAAACCACGGAGACGCTGAATCTTGACATTTTTCAGTTTTAAAGTGAAGATACTGGCATCATATGAAACTAGAAAACCTAATGAATCCATTGGTATCAACCATGTCATACTAGCTTGTCGCGAAGGAGGCTAAATAATGCTCCAAACTTGCGCTAAATTTTGGTGAGGAAGAACTGGCATGGCCATTTTCAAAGGGGTCTCTTGACCTCTGACCTCATTGTTTTGTGTTGTTAAGTTGTGTAGGGATACTTTTATGAGTTTCATTGATTTCTGGATGTGTATTTTAGTGATTTCAGCTAGTGTTTACATCACATTGTTATTATGCAAATAATAATTGCACAGTTTAAAAAATAATGTTGCAGGATCACAATATGGTTGTCATAATATATATTGTTATTGCTTGCCCACGGATGAACTAATTATAATTATGAACTAAATATAGGAATAAAAATGAATGAAGAAGCGGCAAGAAAATTCATGGGTAAGTAACCGGCTTTAGTATTTCTGTTCATGCTACTTATTCTACCTTGCGTACGTACCTATATTAAACCCAATCAGTATGTTTTTCATAAAAAAAAATATTTAAATGTTTTTTTATGACTTAAAGTTAATTGAATTTCAATTTTACAACAACACAAAACCATCATAAAGAAACCAACAACACAACCCCTAAACATCAAGCTAGACAGAAGAAAGACAAATGAAAATAAAATAATAAATGAATGAATGATGTAAATAAAAAAATACAAATAATAATGAAATAGGTGAGGTCTGACTATAAATAAATATCCAATAAACTAGGTCAAATATAAATAACATAATTAACATGAGCCCTGGGTTTTGTGGCTGCATTACGTGTTGCTACTTGCGCCTTTGCTCGTGACAAACGAGTCATAATTCACACCAGCTGCTAGGGTACTTGACAGCTAAAAACATCAATATATGTCATATTTAGGCATTTAAACAAACAACAGATGCCGTTATTTTTCTTCTTTAGTTAGAAAAACAGACAGAGTGAAGAGAAACAGAAGGGTTGAAACAAGGAACAGTAACAACATCATGCCTCTGAGCCGCTGTCTGACACACGGTTGCTCTACTCTGGGTGTAATGGGTTGTTTGCTCATAACCCAACACTGAGTCAACGCTTTAATCAAACAAGTATGACACGCTGTATCAGAGCTTGAGATACTAAATCAGATTAACATGTTACGTCTAGGAGAGGCTCTCTTGGTTTCACAGCAGGGCTCCCAGATCTGTGAAGAAGTTAGTTAGATCTGTTTTAGATCATGAGATATTTTCATTTGGCATGATAGTTAATGATTCTCTGAGAGGGGAGTTACTGCTAATGAGACCTGCAACGACTGGTTAAAAAAAGATTATTTTTTATTGGAATTTATTTTGGTCTGTAAGTAATAACAGATAATCCTCAGATATCTGTACAACCATGCTGTTCAAACTCCATTTACTGATGAATACTGTGAGATGTTGGTTTCCTTTCATGTTATACAACATTTAAGCACTTTTAGGAGAAGATTTGTTTTCGGCGATATGCAGGAGTTGTACCAATCGCACAGCAGTTTGTGAAATTGTCACAAAATTGAATGTATTGATTTGTGTACATAGGCAATTTTTTTCTGTGATGCACAAAAACAATTTCTTTTTTTTTTTTTTTAAGTTATTTTTTTGGGGCATTTTTACCATATTATTGACAGTGGATAGAGTCTTGGAAAGGGGGAGAGAGAGATAGAGTAGATGCGGAAATGGCCACAGACCGGATTCGATCGGAAGAGCGTCGTGT
>CAKALG010033727.1:0-23404 GCA_916700815.1 Helicolenus hilgendorfi | reverse complement strand
CGTTCTCGCTCTTTCGCTCCACTCTCACGTGCATGCGCGCACACTACACACTGCAGAAGAGTTAGTAGCTCTGAGAATATCTAGTAAATGTGCAGTGGACGTTTGTGCAGAAATAACTGCTGCAGCTCCTCCAGACCAACAGAGGTTTCCTGTGTCTTGTGAAGTGACAGAGCTCCGCAGCGAGTAATGTTATCATCTCCGACCAAAACTCCGATGTCTCCCCTGTTCCCTACGGCCGCAGTTGGGAGGCTGAAGCAGGAAAAGCCAACACTAGGATCAGCACTGATTCATGGAGAGACCTCCGTCTGGTCAGCTAACATAACTGCCAAGCAGGTGAAATATAGAGTGATATTGTGGTTTTAGCTGACGTTTTTCGCCACACTGTTTTTAGCAATGCTCGTTCATGTCTATGTAGAGTGAGCACAAGCGCGAGTGCGAGCAACAGGATGCTGACTTTCGTTGACTAAACGGCCACAGGTGTCACTGTTAACAAGCAATTTCTGATTCTTACAAACAGTCCCTTTAATAAAATAATTAGAAAAAAAATGTATTAGTGCAGCTTTAACTTTAATAGTTAATTAACTATAATCAACCACAATCAACGGCAAAATGATCAGCTTTCATCCCGCACAGTGCGTTTAGAAGCCCAATCAGCTCTTCACAGCTACTGCCATGATATGGTATGCCTCTTGAAATCTTTATATTCTGTATAAAAAACTGTTCTGCATATTTGCTTTCACCTTCAGGCAAATTTCAAAACTGACTGTGCTTGAAGCTCTTCTCACTCACGTTAGAGGCAAAGGGAGGGGGGAAAAAAAGACTTCCCAATCTTGGCCGAGTATCTGACTCAGAGCTATGTCAGATTACACTCAAATTAATCTGCCTGTCACTGGGCTGGACAGGACTATTAAAAGCACATGCATGCCAGGGGTGTTCAGGATGATAAGGGCGCACCACTGACTTGCATTTGCTTCTGCAGAACATTTTGCTTGGTGATAAAATTAGAGCTCGTCTGTACTGTAGGCTATATCCAAACTTGATGTGATGTGACTGCACTGAATGGGCTTTTGTGCGCTCCTGCTGAGTTTCTTGTTCGGGGTAGTTTTAGGATAAGGAGAATAATCAACGGTTTACAGATTATTAGTTGGGTTTTGCTAACAAGCTATAACGATCCAGCGCAGTCGGGAGGAGAAATACAAACCACAGACTTTTAATGTTGCGTCAAAGTGAACCGAACAGTGATGGAGCCTGGAAGATATCGGTCTTGTGTGCAATATTTGCGATGGATTAGCGCATCCATCCAGTCACCCACGCCACCACATGTAATAAACCCAGTGATGCAGGTGTACAGTATTCAAATATGTATTTTTTTATTTGGACATGTGCTTTGTTCCTTTCAGCTTTAACTGCTCAGTGCTACAGACTGAGCGCATGTCTCTAACCACTCATCCTGCCTTTAACCACTTACGTAATCAGTTAGTTCCAGGTATTAATTTTGCATCGCAGATTCTGAAAGCATTTCTCTTGAGTAGGATTTGAAACAGTGCTGTCATACAGTATGCAATAGCAAGCACACGCTGACAATTGAATCACCACATGTGGTGACAATTCTGCTGCACACTGTGACAGTAGACCTAGAATCAATTAAACAGATTACAACTGATTTTATCATGCAGATCTTTTTTTTTTTAAGAGGTTTATATATATATATGAGATTTCTGCTGTCACCTAAAAACAATGGATGGAATTTTGTTTATGGTGCTCACAGCATAAAAAAATGACATTTAAAAAAAATCAACAGCAAATTGTCTTTCCAGAATCAGTGTTCTGGTTACTCTGGATAATCCACAGACCTGGCTGACAACAGTTCATTGGATCTACTGTACCAAACAAAAGATCCCAGTGTTCTGTAGAGTAACAAAATTACATTTACCTTCTTTTCATTTGCATAAAGACTATAACCTGACGAGCCAGACGGTTTGTTACACAGAACCTGATAAGCTCTCATTGGAAATTGTTTGGAAAAGGGCAGGCACTTTCAAAAAAAATACTTGACAGGCGATCGGATGAACCATCTGTCAATCAAGCTCTTGCCGTCGGGAGAAGAGCGAAAACATCTTTTCCTTCGAGAAAAGCCTTCAGTGCCGTTCTTTGCTCTTCTTTCAATGAAGAAAACTCTGCGGTCCTGATATAACTGATGCTATTGCAGCATCTATGCTAACCTCTTCAGGAGCCAACACTGTTGTTTAGAACAAACACTCACTTCTCAGTGTCGCCTCACACATTTAAACCATGCCCGTAGCTGCCAGTAGCTCCCCACAGGATGCTGAATGGCCTGAACAGAAATGCATTACTCGAAGCCTGACGAGAAGGATTTTCGTGCAATCTTGTGAGAATCCAGCTGCCGTGCAAGGTAATAAAAGCTTGGCTTATACCTTAAAATCTGGGAACCCAAGAATTACCTTCACAACTATCCTGCATCACCAAATAACATTGTGGGAAATGTTTGCCATCAGATTATGCTTTCTTTTTTGGCATTTTGCCTGACAGTTAATGTCGGGATAGGCATTAAACATAGGTAGAAAGCAGGGGGGCTGACATGCAAAAAAGGTCCCTATAGCCTGAATAGAACTTCAGCACGAACGAACAGCTGATCGTAACGTGATGTACGGGACACAAACAGCGGTCTCCTGGATGAAAGCCCTGTGTTTGTTGTAACCATCCAACTCCCCTCCCGCCGGCCCTGTGTCTCTTTTCCTTCTTTAAACTACGTCACCACACTCCCGGCACACTTTCTCAGAGTGTTTACTGTTGCTGTGGATGGGTTCACATCGTAGTTAATAGACGCCCGGTGCGTCGCATACCGATGGCTGTGACAAAGCCTCGGTATTTGATGCACTGGGAATGAGAATGAGTGGCACTCTTGTGTAGCAAGTAGCCGCCTAGCTTAGCACAGAGAATGGAAGCAGGGTTCAACAGCTAGCTTTGGCACTGTCCAAAGGTAATAAAATCCTGCTCACTAATTAACCCTTTACAAGATATAACGAGTATCATGGTCAAGGGTATAGGGTAAGTAGGAGTAGAAGGGTTCAAACGTGAAACATCTGGATGTTATGAAAGGGTTTAGAATACACCTTATCTTGAGTTGGCACTTGTGTGGGCTTCAAAGCCCTACTCCATCTTTGATAGCTCTGATGAGTGACATTTACTGGACTGGAAAGCCCTCAGAGCTTTCAGCATCAAGGGAGGGAAGGTGGGAGGGTGTGAACTGATTTTCAAATAGTGCTCACAGGAAATGGTACTAAAAGCATTCGTGAATAAGCAATCAGTTAGAAATATGGACATGCAGCCAAACAGAGTGTACAAAAACACCCACAAAATCAGCTGGATAATAGGTAATATGAGAACACTCTTGTATGCAGCTTGTGTTTCTCTCTTCCAATAGTTTGATTACAGTTTCCAATACACTGACGTCAAATCACTTCATCAACAGTGTTTTCACTGATGTAATTATAAGCTATTCAAAGCTGCAAGATAATAATAAGCCCAGCGAACCATTTAGAATTACAAAGACCCACATAATGCCCAGTGTCCACAGCAGAATTACATAACACTTTTGTCACCCAATAAATGAATATGGATCTTTTACCTTGAGTCTGCTGTGTGCGAGAGATGCTGGACTCTTTTCTCCCCTTCTTATTTATCACTGCCTATCCCCAAACGTATGTTTTGGCAGAACGCAGCCTCCGTCTAGCCAATGCTGGTGTGTATTTGCATGAATCTGTACAGCTCGGAACTGAAGATATCTAGTGTTTCTGATGCCAGCGAGTGGGAGCTACACGCGGCATGCTCATTGGTGTGAAATCGTGGGGGGAGAGAGCAGCAGAGACGGATAGAGGGAGAGGCAGAGGGGGTGGAATCAGAGAGAGATCGAGGGGGGAAGAGAGCTTTGTTCGCACAGGGAAATCTCCAAAGACAAACCGAGCACATCTGTGAGGTGGAGGAGTGCTGTTCAGTGATGTTGTGGTTGAGGAGATGGAGACGTTAATGGGTGGTGCAGGAGGGGAGCTGGGGGTGGATGTGGAGGTCTGGAATAAAGCTGTTGAAGGTTTGAGCTCTGGAGAGAGACTCTACCTCAAAACGTCAACAGGGAACCAAAATGAATAGAAACACATTTGTGCTGAAAGAACTATCGTGTGACTTTGACAATTTAAAAAATGATAGAAGTCATCTATCAAGCAAAAATGAAAAACAATTGCTCGTTCCAGATTCCCAAAATGTGATGATTTTCTGCATTTTTTTCCTCCAAAAAAGTATTTGCAAATTGAGTATGTTTCAACTCTTAAGTGGACAAAACAAGCTATTTGAAGATGTTAACTTATGATGGTAATTTTCCATTGTTTTCTGATATTTTATAAACTAAACCCTTAATTGGAAAGTTAATTGATGCTGACATATTAGATCATGGAAATAATTGAACTTGTGACATAAAAAAGAAAGGGAAGAAGGATGAGTGGATGAAGACTTGAAAATGGAGTTCATCAAGACTAAGTATTCCACAGATAATTCCATGTGCGCATCTGTGCACAGAGAGATGTTACGTAACACAGCATCTACATTGTGCACATGCAAACTAGCACTCAAAGGCACCATGAAAATAATACAAAATACATTATCTCATCCGTCTTAATGTTAGGTGATTATATAAATATTGCATATGCACAAATACAAAGCACACGGGAATTGCAAATGCGCCGTTATTTATATAACAACATATGGAAAATTATATGCGACAAGCATGAAAGTGCATACTGTAGAATGAAGAGAGAGTGCAGAACACTAATCTTATTGCAATCTGAAGAGGAAGATATGATCTGCAAGGAGCTGAGAGTGTGGAGGAGGCGGCCTGGCAGAGGACAGATCATTCTTGCCACTGAATAGACAACCAAATGTTACATAAAATCACAAACACACGCACACCAACACACACAACGGTGTAGAACAAGATGTGTGTGTGTAGGCAGTGCAAACGCACACACACACACATCTTGTTCTAAATCTCAGTCCTTCTGTCTCTCTCTCCCCCTCAGTTTCAGACATGCACATTTACAGAGTGGGGTGCTAGTGTTAAATGATTTTTTACAGTTCGAGCAATTAACACCATCATTTTATCGGTAAAGTAAATCAAAGAACGGAATCGGAGCAAAATCGAAGGAATCTAAATAATCAAAGACAAGTTCCAAAATGTGCGTACATACAGTCTTTTAATCATGGCTGAAGTAATAACAAGAATGGCCCTTCATCAATATCATTACATGATGTACTTCTACCCACAGTCCCTATACTGGATATGCATTGGCATGCAGATGTGTGCTATGAAGGTCCAAAGTAGTTTTATCTCCATCTCTGCACAGCTGGATAATTGCAACGTGTTCTCATACAGTGGTTCGCATCATATCTTATGAAAGTTATGTTATTTTTTTTGCGTTTTCCTACGAATGTCCAGCAGCAACACTTTTACACTTAAATTCAGGCTGGACAATCATTCAGATGTACATAATACATCAAAGAAAAAACGTTGTACCATCACAGCAGATTAGATAACACATACCCAGAGTAGTTGTTGGGCAGTTAATGAAAGCAAATACCATCTGAAGAAGAGAGTGAAAAAAAAAGCAACAAATGATTTGGTGCAATTCTGATTAGGAGTAATACAGCTAAAACCTGAGTTCTTAATTCTCCTCCTCCGGTCGCACCTGGCAATAATGACAAGTGTAACCGCTGAATCACTCATTACGGCGACGTAATGAAAACGTAACTTCACAGCTCAGAAAGGAAATTGTGCAGTTTGCACGATTCTCTTTTTTCTGTCATCCAGCCGTCAGTGAGCAGAAACTCAAACTATGTGTAATTCAAAGCCCTTTTCAAACATGAGGATGAAAGCCACAGAGGGAGAGTGATGAAAAATGTTCGCCCACATAGTTGACCGGGGATGTGTGACCTTCATGACGCCACAGCTGCTTGTATCGTAGCTTTCCCAGTCACACGCTGTCTTTGTCTCTCTCAGTCTCTCTGGGTGACTAATCAGAAATCCACCGGAAGCAAAAATTTCACACGTCCTCACTTCATCTAGTAATTAGTCTCTCACATTTCTCCCAGTTCTGTTTGGCATTTCACACATTTCAAATGCCACTTCTTAAGATCTGACGATTAGACCTATAAGAAGGAACATCCTATAATGTCTTGCTTCCTGTTGATCAACCCTTCCACAACTTTAATAAATGTTAGCCATGCTAGCTAGCAGCATGTCTATCTGTTGGTCGGTCCACCACTTTGGCACAGACTGAAGTCTCTTAACAACTATTGGACATTCATGGTTTTCAGAGAATGCGCCACCATCAGGTCAAACTTTTAATTTGTCCAATACCTTGGTTCATGACCAAATACCTGTAAAACTAATGACATTCCATGTGCAATATATTAAAATAACCTAATGACGTATTTCTAGGAGGCAACATGCAAATTGCAAAACTCTCTCAAGATGGTTAAGGTCAGGCATTGTCCTTGATGAGTTAAGGTTGGGATAGGTCATCGGGCAGCGAGCCTTGCGAGAGTTTTTGCAAGTTTTCGCAATTTGAGAGTTACCTTCTTGACACAACCACTTACAAACCTATTTGTGATATGTCAAAGACAAACGTAATCTGCGACAAAATAGGTTTCCTTCCAATGGTAATTGAAAATGTAGTTTACTTGTATGGGAATGTACTTTTTGTGAGACAGGGCTGAACAGGGAGAGCGCAGATAATCATTAATGTGATGTAACGCTTCCATATTTTCATCTGCAAATATTATGCAAATCTATTTTGTTTGGAACAGCTTGGAACGATTAGAAATGTCAGTGAAAGGTTATTTCACCTCATGACTTCCAAAAATATTATATGGTTTCTTTTGACAACATCAACTTTCCACCGTCACACACAGAGTCCTGTCTGGTAGATTTATCGGATAATAATTTTGGTGTCGAATCCCCTGCAACTATGTTCCAGCGTTTCCCCTTCTGATCCCTCATCTTCATTATTATGGGTTACACAACGAAGCCATTATGGCTTACACAAGGAGGAGGCTTACTGCTCAAATAGGTTCAGGGATGTAATAATACCCCTGGTACACGCTGGACATTCCAAAATTATTGTGCCCATATTTAAATATATTCACCCTTTTAGTTAGTCATTGTTGTTGCATCTGCCTCCGTGATTATCTCAGGCTGTCAGATTTAATTGTACGGCTTCTACATTCATCTTTTTTCCCTTCATTCACATTGTGTTTTGCACAGTTGGCCTTCATTTAGACCCAATGTGTACACAAGTGTACCACATAATTTAAAGAAAGTCTTTAAATCGTGATGTAAAATGATAACTATTGCTAATTTTGGGACATAGAAGATAAAATTCGCTTGGCCTGGCAAACATCTGCACACAGGTACATGATGTTATCTGATCAGAGAGGTTAAACCATCTTGATATTTACAAAATGCAGCCTCAAGCTGTTTTGGCTAGTCTTTTGGGTCCGGGGGACTAACAGACTGAACGGAAACTGTTGGTTTTGAGGGGAATGTTGAATACTCACAGTGCATAATGAAACAGATGGGACACACACCATCCATGACCTCCTCCAGAGAGTAAAGGTGGACTTCAGAGGGCATAGGGTGCAAGAGGAAGAGATGGCTAAGTGTTGGAAATCCTGACATATTTGCGACTAGTTTGGATGGAGGACTAGCCCAGATGGATCATAATATATGTTAACAGAAACACCAGTGTCACAGGTCCCTTCCTTCTGCTGCTCACATGTAGCCTACAAATGAACCACGTGTGTGAACCAACGTGCCTGCCATGTGATATTGACAAATAACCTCCCCAATCAGTCTGGCATGGAAGACTGTGCAACAGCAACCCAGATTAAGGGCATTCGGCGTTAGTAGGGGCTAGTGTTGCACGGGGTCAGGGTTTTCTATTACCTGCAACCACCCGACTGTGTGTATGTGTGTGTGTGTGTGTGTGTGTGTGTGTGTGTATTTGAGAAAAAAAGACAGAGAGGGGAAGAGAAGGTGAACTATTGTACGCATGTTTCTGTAAGTTATTAATAACTTAGAACGCTGCTTTGTCCCTTTTTGACCCGCCCGTTATATTTTTCTAGTAACCTAAGCTTGGCCGAAACCCACTTGACCGGCGCATCACTAGTGGGGACCCACTGTCATGTCATGACGAGGTGGAAGCACCACATGTCAAAGTGATGCATAAAACATTGCTTGAGTAATGCAAGTGAGTGTGCCCACAAAGTGTTTAATCACTGTTGGATCAAGACTGGAGGGCTTCCCTTACAACACCAGCAGGTTGTCAGCATAATAATCATCTGGTATACCAGGCATGGATGGTTACTCAAGGTTTACTCAATGTTTTATTAATATATTTTGATATAATATGGATACATTTGAAGACATGTAAGTGTAGGTAATTTATTAAAAAAAAAATGTTTTGCAATATCACAGTCCATTTTGTCCGTAAATGTGACCATATTGGCTAAATGCTGCTTCTGTGTGCAGTTCTTAAAATTGATTCAATAGTCATTAAGTTTTTTTGACAAATTTGACCATCATTGACCGTTAACCATCAATTGACCAATTGGAATTTACCATTAGTAAAGGTTTATCAGTACAGAAGTAATTTCCTTGTGTAAAGGTAAGATTCTCTTACAAATAAGTATAGCTGAATGGATATGTTTTGGCCATTGACTATTCTATCATACTGTTCCATGCAGATGAAACATTGTCTTTCATAGAATTTTATTTATTTATGTTTGTGTATGTGAAATTACTGATGTTCTAGCAGTCTGCACAGTCTGCATCATCTAGCAGGCAGACTTTTCTCCATTTTTGCTTGAAAATGATATCAAGTGAATGTGGAATACATGAAAAGGTGGCCTCGTCACTCCCTCGAAAGATGCACCAAATTCAGCACAGCAGAGATTGGGAACTGACGATAATAAAAGCCAAGTGGAGCTTTCTGGAACAACTTAACCTACTTCTAAAGGTCAATGCGAGAAGAGAAAAAAACTGAAGAGTTCTTCAGGATGACTCTTCAGCGGGTTGTCCTCTAATTGCACGTTTGACAGTTTTATCACCACTTCCTGCTGTCCACATGTCAAAGTGTCCTTGAGCAAGACACATAAACCCAAATCTCTCCCGACGGTTTGATCATACCCTTGCATAGCTTGCTGCCATCGCTGTGTGAGTCAGCCATTATGATTTAAAGTGACATAGTTCTTGAAATTAATGACAAGATTGAAAAAAATGGTTATGAAAGACATTTTGGACCAAGTAGAAAGCCAGTTGAGTGGTTGATGTAATATGTTATCTTCACAGGGTGCTCAGTGGGAATGACTTGCAAAGAGCTTCAACTATAAAGTCATAAACAAGGACCACACCTGCAGAGTTACAGTAGTATTGATTCATAGCTACATTAAGGGAAATGTCCTAGCTGTCATTACTGACCGTAACTGTAAATAGATAGAAAAGGAAGTTGCTGAACAACAATGAAAAAACTGGGGCAGACCTGCATGGCAGTTGCACCAATGCACAGTTGGGAAATTAAGAGAATTATTGTTTAAGTCTGTTATTTCAAATATTAAATAGCTGAAGAAAATGAAATTCTCCCACTGGCATCTAACAAGTGTGAAAAAGAGGCACTGAAACAGCAAACATGTTGGCTGTATAACAGGTTTGTGTGGGAGGTACAATAGAAATTTCTACATACTGATTTCTCCTACATGACTATAACTAGAAACCAGTGATCACATGGTCACCGAACTGACACAGTCTTCCGATTATAAAACATTTGGCAATTTCTTTTGGTGATGTAATTTATCAAAGTGAAGGCCATAAAGCAAAACTCACTAAAATTAAAGGGATTTTTTTATGCCTGCTGTCACTCAATATAGTGATAGTGAGCCAACTCAAGTGTTTTCATGCATTCAAGAAATGTATAATGTGACCATGTATTTCCTTCTTATTACTTTGAAGGACTTATGCTGCGTTCACATCAAACTTTTTGTGAATTTTTGCCTTGCATTACTCCTTACACTGAGATCTTATTTTGTGTACATATACTTACCATCATCACATATACACTGTGTTATGTGGTCCATGAGGATTGTAATATGCAAGGGTGCGTAAACCCGTGCGTCAGCCAAAGTATTAAGAAGCTCATTCATTTTGTCTATCTTTAGTGCTTCTGCCTCTCATTCAATAAATCCATCCCAAGTGAACTGCAGGTTGTTTTCTTTTCTGTCAGAGGTGAGGGCATGATGACTGTATGACCTCAGCGAACTGCAATAAGGTGTGTAACGGCTTATTTGCTGAGCAGCTGATAGTGTGATACGACGCGGATGATTGTATGAACCCACATCCTTGTTTCCTCTTACAACATCGTATAGACAGTGGGTTTTTTTAACTCGACAAATCAGTTCCAGGAATTGATTCTCACAGGGAGACGCATTATCCCAATAGGCCTTTTTTCACAGAAGACATTTTGACCTGTCACAGCAGGAAAAGCACAAGTGTGAATAATTAAGTTAATCATGGCTGAATTTACTTTAGCTGCTGCAGTTTTTGGGTCCTGGTGTCGGGCATGCTGGCTCGGTGTCATACTGTCATGGCTCACTGTGACATTTATATAGAACAGACAGACACGTCAAGATGTCTGCTGCTTCCCTTATGTCAAATGTATTAAAAGGGCCAGTTCGCCCTAAAAAACACTAACAATTTTATCACTTAAAACTGGTGGTATTAAAAAAAATATAATAAAAACACAAGCAAAAATTATGCGTGTCCAAAAATACATATAATTCTAAATACATATACATTTGCACAACTCTGGTAGTTTGTGAGGAAGTATGATTTTTTTGTGACAGGAGAGACTTCAGAGAGCAGGTCCAAAGCACATTGGAGCACACGGATACAATTTCCCCCATCTTTTTTAGCATGTTAGCATGCTATCACTTGATGTTTAGCACTAAACACAAAGTACAGGTAAGTACTAAGTACAAACCAAAGTATTCGATAAATTGGAATTGACTGACATTGCCAATCCCTAGAGCCATGCCGCTATAGCATTGCTAAAAATGAAACCCCACAGCAAGACACCACCAACCCTAATGCTACACACCAGTGACTGATATATTCAATCAGTCTCACCTGAACATGGAACCTACCATCTGTTCAGGTAAGAACGGGGGTGAGCTAAACAGGCACTGCCATACAAAGAAAACAATACACATTAAGAAACAAAATAGATACTTAGATAGAGATATTTAGATAGTGTGCTTATTATTGCTGATGGCAGAATTTTGCATTGGGCGCATACAAGTGTACACATAAATGCATCAACTTTAAGACAGTGTCACCGGCTCTAGACCCTTCCTTCAACCAGATGCACACCTGTTGAAACTTTCATTTAACAAGCAGATGAGCTGCAACAACACAGCAGGAAAGAAAAATCAATGTATTTGTTAACTGATATTTTTACTGACTACATAAAACCAAACTACTTATCTAACCTGATAATGTTGCAATTAGATTACTCTTAATTTACCAGCTCTAGTTTTGAGTGGCAAAGAAGCTCTTCACTATAGATTTAATACAAGTCTTAATGACAGCACCAGACAAAACCAAGGGACATGTCATCATCAAGATATGATCAATTAGCATGCAATATGCCAGCTAATTCTGGCTAATAGCTACCCCCGTCATCCATCTTGGAACCTTAATTATTTCACTGTTTTAATTATGAATTATAGGTCAGACGTGACTACACATTCATCATCTGACCGCTTGTGGAGGGTCATTTCCGTTTGTTTCCCCTGTCTGCCCGACTGCTAAGGTGTCCACGAATGAGCACAGACATCGCTTATAGACAAATGTAAACATGCAGAACTAGAGCATCGGGTTTATGCAACCACCTGCTGAGAATCACAGCACTGAACCTATCTTAACAAGGTCACTTTCCAAGGAGGACGATGATTACAGCACATATTTAGTCCTACTTCTTCAGCTTTACTTCCTGGAAATAAACATTTATGCAAAGCATGCCCGTACACACATATTCAATAAAAGTGTTTATACAAACACATCAGTAGCCACAGCAGACTAAATCAGACCTTTTTTAACACAGCTCTAAGCCTCAAAAACAAATGGGTTTGTTACCTGGCAACGACATGTTGCTATATGCTCCCTACTGCACCTAATGGTGCCTCTAACTCACCTAATTTACCCCTAGCTTATTGTTGATTAAGTGTCAAAACATCAACAGCAAGCTGAGAGGCACTTAGGGGGATCTGGGATGCTATATTAAAACCAGGAAGTATCTCTTGAAGTTGCAGTAGAGAAAGTGTTTGCCAGAAATATACAGCCTGTTGTCATTCCCATGGCGTTAAATACCGAGGCTTTGTCACAGCAGTCGGCGTTCGATACACACACGGCACCCTTTAGCGCCGGTATGAAACGCTCTGGGCATTCCATTAACTACGCTATAATCCCATCTGATGCAACAGTAAACGCTACGAGAAAGTGCGCTGGGAGTGTGGTGACATAGTTTAAAGAGTGAAAGAGACGCACAGTGGGCAGGAGGAGAGGTGGATGGGTCCAACAAACACAGGGCTTTTATCCAGGAGACCGCTGTTCGTGTCCCATGTGCCATGTTAATCAGATGCTCCTTCATGACCTGTGAACACAACGTTCAGCACCATTTTCACTGTACAAAAGTAGTAGTTTTAAGCCGAACCATGTAGTTCTTTCCTTAACCTAACTATAGTGTTTTGTTTCGCCTAATCCTAAAGTGACGCCAAGGTTAACTATAGTGTCTTTGATGCCGAAAATAGAGTGACCCCAAGGGGCGTGACGAGTTGGGATGAGAACGTGTTGGGATATAATGAGAGCAGGCTGTTTGTGCTGGGGAGGCTGTGCAGTATTTGTAACAGAGCCTACATACATTATCCTGCCAGCCTGATAAGTAGTTTCAGTCAGTCAGTTTAGTTTATAAGACTGGTTGTGGACCAGGCATATTTACACATACGTGAACACACAACATAGATGCAAAAAAATATTGGAAAAAAAATGGATTTCCACTTGTCAGCATCTTGGAAAGACTTCTGAGAAGCTGACTGTCCAAAAAATGTCACGGTTCACTTATTCATACTGTTTATATTTGCTTTAAAACCATACATTACATAAATAGTCAAAACATATCTGTGTTCAGATTAAACCACCACAGAGCTGCTTTGTGGTGTTATTCTTTTTTTTATATTGTGCAGGTAGTGTCCTCTAGTGGACACATTTAGAGATTACACTTTCACTATTTCAGCCACAGCACGTCTGTAGAACCGATGAGTTAAATCCTGCTGATGACAGACTGATAAATAACTCAACCGCAGTCACTTTTTGATTGATTGAATATCTTGATGTACATGTTGCTGCTGCTGTAATAATTGATGACAGATATGTTAAAAATCCTCATTATTTTGGAGGGTCTTCACAGGCGTTAGGCCTCTGGCAGGCTGGTGGCTCTCTCTGCCCGGTTGCCCCCAGCGGGACACTTCATGTGGAGCACAGTATACACACCTCTGACTATGAACAGCAGGGAAATGGCAACAAAGTATGAAGCGTAGATCAGGAACTGAAAAGACATGAGAGGATTACTTGCACTGTGGATGATGATTTATAAATCAATTAATAGATACTAATAGTAATAGATACCCTTCAGACAGCATAATTTTGCCCTGAGGCTTTTTTTCAGTACTCTAAATTGTCTTTCACTTATTTATTCAAATGCAGTTTCTTCTCCATTGTATTGATATTATCCAATTCCCTAACATGTTGTAAAAGCTCTTTATAACCCCAATTATATTACTCAATATTCTCCTTACAAAATAACAAGCATATCTAATGTTAAGCTCAAAGCATCTCCTGAAACTCAGTGTGTGATTTGTGAGAGCAGCACCTGCGAGGTGATGGTGAGCTGTAGAGACTTGGAGCTGATGACGATGACGGTGAGGACACTCTGAAGGATTGTGCCAAGAAAACTGTTCATGCCGAATACCAACGCATAGCGTTCCCTTTTCAGCGTCTTGGCTATCTGAAAACTGGGATAGACATACATGTTAATGAAAATGCTAATACGCTAATATTATATACTACTTATATTAAAATAAAGGAGGACCTAAAACGAAGGACAAGCCAGCTCAAATAGCTCAAATAGTTTCCCTGAAAAATTTTCATTTAGTCCCACACTGTGTGGACGAGATAGATGTGAGAATCACAATAATACAACTGAAGTAAAATAACCCAGGTTGGAAAAAAACAGAACAATTCCTTTAACTGTTGGTGTTGGCGGTGGATGTAATTGATTTATATCATGATCAGGGCGGAAATCTTCACACAATCTGAGTAGGGAGCATGGCTGGAGCCCAAATTACACAAGAAAGTGCCATTAAAAAACTAGACTAACCTGCACAAAGGGTCAGTAAAGCGATTCTGTCGTTAACTGTGCTACAACAACATTAAATACGGTTAGGACGTGTTTGGATGTTTAGAATACTCTCCACTCTCCACAGAACCGTAACCGCCCATAATGGCTCACAAGGCACATGTAGACTTGTTTAAAACACAAAACATCTTTGTGGCATCATATATAAATTATTTGAAAATTCTATACTGATGCATGTGTTCACACTGGTACACAGTGTTTGTGGATTGATGTGCTGCTGACACATCCATATCGTATTCTTACGTGCAGATGGTGCTGAGCTGCATGTAAAATGATTTGAAGAGGAAGAAGCATGTGTAGCTGACCCAGATGTTGTCAGTCAGATCCATTAGGAATAGAGCCCCAGCGATCAGGAATGTGAAGCCCCCCAGGACCAGTTCCCCCCACACAGACCACTCCAGAGACACGTGTCCCACAGCGACAGTGGCTGCAGCTCCTAAAGGAGATCACAATCACTCTGAGTCAGTGTATCACTATGGGGGGGGACTAAGGAGAAGCTGATATTATTAGTCAGATTTCTTTTTATAATTTTGGCACATTGTGGGAAAAAAAAATAATACAAGCAGAGTCAAAAACAATATTTCTCCTTTTAATTCTATCAATTAGCAATTTCTTCTATTAAATAGCAATTTTGATAGAAACTCTGAATTCACCACTTCAAATTTAAAGAAAAGAAACTGCCACACAAACACAGCCACCTGGATGGCAACATAACAAGTACATACATAAAATAAATACATAAAAAATATAAATAAAGAAGATGTTGTAAGATATATGATAATGGGGGCTTTTCTAACACCAAATAGTTTAAAAAAAAAACTTTTTCAGAAATGTGCAGGCATGGCTGTGGTGAGGTTGGCACATAAATACAGAAAGCGACTGTTACATTATGGATAAGGGGCTCAATATGGACTTGCAACAGGGAAAGAGAAAGAGCTGTCGTATTGGACACAGACTATGATTTGATTTAGGAAGAAATATAAAAGACAAATGCCCCTCATATCATATGGTTGTTATAGTATATGTTTTTAGTGTATTGTGTGATGCATATTAATATATTATGTTTTGTGGCACATGTTATGTTTTGCTTGCCTGGGAACCAAACAAATCTGTTTCATTTGCTGTAATTCTCATTTGGTCTGGCGATGTCAGGCTGATGTTTTGCTGCTTACTGTCTACAATAAATAACAAAAACGCACTTTGATACATTCATTCATCACTGAAATTCACTTTTTTTTCCAATTTTGTTTCACAGTTCATCCCGCACAGTAATACAGTTACTGAGTAAGTAACTGCATCACATAGTCTCTATCTCTACATGATACTATAACAATCTTTAGTAGCAGGGAAACATATTATAGATATAATTCCTCTCTGATACTGACACTGAGCAGGTAACAATCGTTTTTGGAAAATTACGTTTCTCATTTCAGCCACAGGGTGGCACAGTGCAGCCCTGGCACATTACAAAGCCCCTCTCACCACATGTGAAGGAGCTATGAGACCTTTATCCCTGTGGATGGATGTAAAGTTGGGGACTCCAGAGAGTGACTCTTTGAAGAATTAGTTATTTTTAAGACACTAGCATCCCCTTTTTCTTCCTCTTTTTATCCTTTGAAATTCTCGCCGGTTTTCGTCCCTTCGCTCTCCATCTCTTCGTCTCACATTACTTGTCAAACCTTTCTTGTAATTGCTGAAAATTGACTAAAAACTAAGCCTGAGTTGAGTATAGATTGTAAATAGGGAAAAACCCTGAGTCCCCAGAGACGTGGATCTATTCACCCAGAGCTCTTTATCCACTAGGATATAAAGAGCGTCTCGGTATAATTGCTTCACTCATTTAAATGTGTACATTTCCTTTGAGTCCTTGTCCATTCGTGGTCAATCAGTGCTAATAGTCCAACATGGATACCACTCGGGCTTGTGTGTATTTAAGAAATACTTAATCAATCCCCTTGGCTCTGATTAGCACAGGGGGTCAAATGGAGACTAAATAATTAGACCAGTTTCCACCAGCAGTGTCAATTGGAGGCTTAGCGGGGTCAGCTGGAGCCAGCTGTACAGCTTCATTCTGTAGAGAGGGATCAATAACGCAGCTGGGCTCTACAGTATGTTCAAACTGCAGGAGTTTAAGCTAAATAACAAATTGGTTGTCATATCTCAATTTAATTGGATACTTATTCTATAATTTAACCCATTTTATATGCGACAGCAAGCAGGCTGTTTTTATACACCGTTCGTAGCTATACCTACGAAAAGTAATAATTCGTATATATCCAACATAAATCAATTTGTATGTGATCCACGTAATTGTGAACAAGGGAATATAAAGAGCAGTGACCGCCCCATAGAGATGGATGGGTAGGTCGGAAAACATTGTCACATAGCTTGCGTACTTAAGTTATGCCACTTCCGGTGTTATTTTAAACTGAACCAAGATCTTTTTTTTAACATAACTAAGTAGTTTTTGTCACCGAACTTCCGTACTTAAGGCCCAGAAACACCAACCTGACATCGAACAACTAGCGGCGACAAAGGCCGCTTGTTGAGTCGCTTCCCGTCGCCTTCGTCTTGGCCAAAAAGTTGCACTCAAACACACCGCAAAGACGACAACTTTATTATATTTTCGTAAGATATCATATGAACCGTTGCATGAGAATATGTTGCAGGGAACTTAAAGAGATCTTGAAAGTTAGAGGATCACCAAAGTGATTAGTATTCATCCACTGGGAACCACTCATACTAAATACCATAGCAATCCATTGTCGAGATATATAAGTCTGGACCAAAGAAGTGGACAGACTGACCAGCATAATCATCCATAGAGCCATGTGCCTAGTCACTAATGTGGCTAAAAGAAGAATGGTCAGAATCAATGGTGAAGATATGACTTTTATTCCCTACGATGGTTCTAGCTGCAGAAACACTGCATTTTATTTCCCAAGATGCAACTCAAGATTTGCCTCTAAATGCCCATGTCTTTTGAACTCCATGACACTGGTTTGAAACATAGGCTTTCTGTTAAAAATGTGTAGTCTTCAAGCCCATACGAGTTAACCCCGATGAAATGATTGGTTTCACTGTGATTGTAGTTTTGAAGGTTCAAACACAAGCTGCATGCAGGTCACACTGTTTATGAACCACTTTGTAATGTGTGTGGCATAAATGAGGAAAAAACGGTGTGTTTGGCTTTTCACGCTGATTAGATAACATCATACTGTATGTGTGTTGTATGTGGGGGAGTAAAATTGGAATTTGCACGCTTTGAGCTCAAGTGTGTGGCCTGAATGTAAACGGAAATATATTTAGTGTGACCTTTCATGCCAAATTAAATGAAAAGTCTTTGACATCCCTGACCTGGGGAGGGGAATGTCCTGACTGAAACTATGTCTTGCATATAATTATCCACTGACTTAAAGGGGACATATCATGAAAAACTCACTTTTTCAGTGCTCATCTGGATATCTGGAGTGCCTATACCAACCCACAAACTGTGAAATAAGACAACCCAATGTGTAAGATGTTATTATCATGGTTTGTGAGAAATGGCTCGCATTGTAGGTCGTGCTGTTATAACTACTATAAGTGTTTGATGGCTCAGTGGGTAGAGTTGGTCGTACTTTAACCACAAGGTTGGCGAATCGATCCCCGGATCCTACTGTCCACATGTCGTGGACAAGTGTCCTTGAGCGAGACACTGGACCCCAAGTTGCACCCCGGGTGCTTTATAACACCCCACTTCTCCTAAAAAAATGCTTAGGATGGGTTAAATGCAGAGGTCAAATTCCATGTAAGTACCTGTATGTATATGACAATTGTACTAAAGTGTAAGTTTAAGCAATGTGATAAATGTCTTTGTGATTGTGGCGGTAGGTAGGTCAAGTGTTCCTACTGTATTTGAGTGATAGAAATGTGATGGGTAACTGCTATTCTTGCCAGGTATGTTTCTTACATTATGACATATGAATGATAACTATATGAGGATGATATTTTTCCAATGAGGTGTTATTAGTATATGTGAGGGATGGCCATACTTATTTCGATGTGAAGGGTAGCGATGTGATGTGTGCCCTATATGTTATTACTATTGGATATGTGAATAGCAGCTATACTGTAATACTTGCCTTGGCTGCTGCTATCATTTTGAAATAGGAGTGATAATTATACTTAACATGTGTACTATTGTTATGGTAGTGCATAAGTGATAGCAAAATGTTGACGCCAATGCTTACCCTGTGAGTGTTTGAAGTGTAAATGATAAGTAATTACTGCTTGAGACCACAGATAAATAGATGGGTTGTGGCGTCCTGTAACTCCTTCTCCTTGAAAATCCTACTTTACAAAACAATACAACTGAACATAACTCAGTTTGTTCTGCATACGCATTGTTTTATCTTAATCTTAATGAGCTACTAAAAAATGTTGCTTTCAAGCTCCAGGACATACAGTACAGTTATTAATAAGCTGAATGTGAAAATAGTAAATTATGTCGTGCTTTTCTGCCGTATTTTATCATGCTGGTAATCCATATTCATATTCTCCCTATCGGTTTCCACCAGGTTTTTTCCTCAGGGATGTTTTTCTAAGAGTGGAACAGAGGAGAATACAACAGGAATCTTTGGGGAAATATCAGACATAGGGCCCTACAGCTTGACTGCATGTTGGGCAGAACCATTTACAAGTGAAAAGCATACAGCTGGATGTGGTTTACACAGAGTAATTGCCTTTGGCTTCTGGGGAATACAGGAATGTATCAGTACTATAATCAATAAAAGTGTACTGGCTGGATGGAAGCAGCTGCTATACCCATCTGGGGATGAGAGCAGGCAATTAAATAGTCTAATTAATGCTGCTCCTATTGTCTGCCGTACTTTGGGGGTTGTGAAATACTGATAATAGAAAGGGATTGTGTTTTCTTTCTGCCTATTTATTCAATTATTTTTTGTAGCGGAATGTGTACAACAGCCATAAGCTTTAATGAAAATGTTTGGGAAAACAAAATCCGCCAACCAGCACCTCGAAAGTTCAATAATGAATACATTATGTCTCATTTGTTTAACCCGCACAAAATCGAAAAGTAAAAACGACAGGTTGCAGGTTTTTACAGAGAGTTACAGGATGTCCTGGGCCAGTCCAGTTGCAGGGCAGTTTGAAATAGTAACGGAATTTTGTGGATTGATTCGTGTACATAGACAAGAATTTCAATTTTTTTTCATGATGGTCAGCATGAAATCAATTGTTATGTAATCGAACGCCACGTAGGGAGGACTTTGGGGCGGATGGGCGGGTAAAAAAAAATGCCCAGGAGACCGGTGTTCGTGTCCTGTGTAAAACCACAAGTCCCAAGTTGATTTATTCATCATTTAACTTCCGAAGTTAAAACACTTCCGTAGTTATTTCAACCTAAACCACAATCTTTTTCTAAGCCTAACTAAGTAGTTTGTTGCCTAAGCCTAACCGAGTTGATCTATTCATAAACCTAAGTAGTTTTATTTTGAAAAGACTTGAGAGGAAATTGACACGTGCGTCACATGTTGCTGGACATTCTTAGAAAAACGCACAAAAAATACATTGTTGAAAGTCGTGCTGAGCGTTGTGAACAGAAAGGGAAATTCGTGTCTATGTATACACAAATCAAATAAATTATATTTTGTGACTATTTCACGAACTGCCGTGAGACCGTGTTGGCCAGCTTTGTCTTTGCAAGAAGAAGTAACTTCCTGAAGTCTTGACATCACCGTCAGGTTGTCAGGCAGCCAGTGGAAATGATGCATCACCACAATAAAAGCTACATTTTAATGTTGAAGCTGGTTGAAGTGGTGCTAATAATGCTGCATTATAGTTACCTGACAATGTGCTGATGCCATCTACCGCTCCATTGTAGGCTGTGAAGTTGTGAGGCTGCATATCCGCCCAGAGGATCTGGACGTACCCCGCGACCTGGTAAAAGCCGCATTTCCCTGTAGCTGACCATATGCAGAAGAAGAGCACAGCCACGGAGGAATAACATTTCGTACAGTCCGACGCGAGCCTTCTGAACATCCTCCCAACATGCTTGGCGGCCGCCACGCAAAAGTCTTGACCTTCAGAGTCGTGACTGTCTTCGCCTGAGCTTCCCTGTTGTGCAGAATGTGTGCCCTTAAGAAATAAACTAGTTTTAGGCATGGGCAGGAAAAAGCTGGTTATGAGTGCCACAGAGACAGAGATGACAGTCACAAATGCTAAGCAATACAAGGACACCCCACCCACAGACACTAGCAGTTGGCCCAGCAGAGCACCCACAGCGTAGCCCAGCAGTATGGCACCTTTGACATAACTGGTCACTCTCTGATAGTAGCTAGGCTGCACCACACCGTAAATGTAGGAGAAATAGGCCACATCCCCTGCCATGGCAATGCTGTAGATGAAGAAGGCCAACTGAGCCGAGTGGACCCCCGAGCCAACTAGCACCAGCAGAAATGCTGTGACATAGCTGAGCCCCTGGAGGATGATTACAGGCTTGTACCTGAGGAAGTCTGTCACCAGGAGGACCGGGATGAGGAGAACCAGGCTGGAATAAGTCCACACAGGATAAACCTGTCTCGTCACCTGGATATGGAGGAAGCCAGAGACCTAATTACTTTTTTAGAAAATGAGTCCTAACTGCTGATTGCAAGAGTATCTGTTAAAACACGATGTCAGCAGCACACCAGATGCAGTTCCACCTCTGTTCATTATCAATGAAAAATTACTTCTTTCAACCTTTCCAGTAGTAATTCTGTGAAAAAAGCAGGGCACAAATCTTTATTGGAAAGTGTTCCTTCTAATTCACCTTAAGAGCTCCTTAAGTGAAAAGATCAACATATCAGGTTGGTAGTAATCGTTCCTGAAACAACTACAATATACTTTGAGCATATTTTAGTCACTCTTGTATCAAAATGTACTTTGTTGGTGTGGTTGGAACAGGAAATTGAATTTGCACTTTGTTCACAAACTTAGTTACAAGTTCATATGAAATCTCAAAAGCCACTCAGGACCACAAGTTGAAAATGTAATTTGCATCATACATGGCTGAGCATGAAATGAGTACACCTTGAGTGAACCTGCCATAATTTGTGTGAACAAAGTGGCTCCCGTCCTGCATTGTGCATCGCAAAGTGATTGTCATTGCAGAGGTGTGAAGGACCCCATTTAGTTTTCTTCTTAATGCCACCATGTGAGGCGTGATACTGCAGAGGCTCTCCTGTTCCCCTCAGTCTGCACCAAAAGCTTTGAATTCACTCATGTAGACGACAGCTCTGATGATGTTAGTGTAGTTTATGCTTACATCAGTTTGTGTCGACTCTACATTATTCTTTCATGTATGGAGGGAAAATAACATGTTGGTGAATAATGAAAAGAAGTAATAAATATTACAATAAGAATCGTTCCTCTAAGCTGAAATGTTAAATGATTAACACAACATTTGATTGCTTTACTTCAAACGGGTAGTCTTAACAACCCCGAGTATTTTACACATTTGCCCTTTGGGAGAGAAGAATGATGGTAGAGATGTTGGTTAGTCCTTCTATTTGTTTGGTCCAGAGAAGGATGATATTTTTTAACAACAACTGGCCAGATCTCAGTGGTTATAAGCCTCATAGATGTGAGTCAGAAGGTGCCTGCTACACCCTATAGTAGATTTTATCATCGATTTACATGGGCGAGCCCCAAAAGAAGGAATAAAAGATGACAACGACCTCTAGCGACCGTAGTAATTATGACAGCAGTAAACGCGGAAGTCAGACAACTGTCGACTGATAACAGTCAAATCGGCTGTTATTTTAGTGATCTTCTGAACTTTTTTTTTTAGTGCCACCATCAGGTCATAATTGTAATGCAATGCTAACAATGCTAACAGCGCTAACAGTGAAAACAACGAAAACAGTGCTGACAGAGCTAACATGCATGGCCGGCCCGGCTATGTCAAAAAAAATAAGGAGTAGCTCAGATTAAAACACACACAGAGGGAGAGTGACTTCAGTCTCTGCTCAGGTAGACATTACTCCTCTATATCTTTGCATAGCAAAGAGTTGTTTGCTGCTATATTAATGCTCTGAATAGTATATAGCAGCACATAGAGAACAGTTAACTATTGTGCTTTCAATTGTTTCCCTTCACAGGTCAAAAGAAGAATAAAAGGAAAGCCAGAAAAGCCAATAACCTTGACATAGTAGTGTACATGTAAACAAATCTTACACAGTTTTTGGGCTTTGTTATTCAAACATCATCTCCAATTTAAACTGTTTACTATAATATATTAGGCATAAATCCAGCAACCTGAATGCATCTAAAGTGATAAACATAGTAGGAATATGCCATAATGGCATGGATAATGATATATAATTATATTGACTTTTATATTTATTTGCATATTAAATTTGTAACCAATAATTAGTTATTTGAAACATATTACATTAAAGCAGTTACAGGAGTTCTGAGTATACATGGACAAATGTACCTTGAAACCAAACATCCATTACCGTGATTCATACTTTATATTCATAACTCTGTTTACATGAATTTACATTATTCATATTATGTATATTAAAAACCGAGCAAATCTAATAACCTATAAGGCTTCCATCACTGTACGGCAGTCACATATCTCATTTCATAGCTCAGTGCCTCACCTGCTCGGTGGTGAGATTCTTGTACGTTCCTGTGAGAAACTCTGTCATGAAGGGCTCTATAGGCCTCATCATGGAGCAGAAACCATAGATGCAGAGCGGCACAGTGGGGCCCACCCAACCAGCATGGCAGGGCATATAATGGCCTGCCTGGCAAGGCCT
>CAKALG010033726.1:0-60815 GCA_916700815.1 Helicolenus hilgendorfi | reverse complement strand
TGGAGACCGCGGCCAAGACAGTTTTGCAAGACAGGCTTCACTAGATATAACTTTGCGGTTTTGGTGCTTCCGTGTGTGTTTTGTGTTGGGCGTGAACGCTGCTGATGGCAACCGTTCAATTTGGCACCGTCATTAACGTCCACCAAAAGCACTTGTCTTTGCCACTGACAGGCTCTGATTGTGATTATAAGTGTCTGACAAATGATGTTTTCCTGCTGAGATAGGAACACGCTATGTATTGTTCCAGAGGTCATGGACAAACAATGTGTTTTGGCATTAAATTTGGAGGGCTTGTTGGACATTCAACTATTTCAAAGAAATGACGTAGTTAAAAACATCGTCACTCCTACATGGGTCATTTTTTCCATCTCTTTCCTGGTGTAGCCCATCGTACTGGTGTCCGTCTCAAAAGTTTCTTCTCTTTGTGGGTCTTCTCTCACTTTTTCTCTTTTTTCCTCTGAGCTCCATATTAAGGCCTGCCTGCTGATGCTAGTGGCTGGTATTCCTTAGCACTTTCTTTGTTCTTGTCTTTCTAAACTCTGTTCTCTGCCAAAGGTCAGCATCTCTAATGATGTCTGGCCGATGGATATGTGGACTCATTCAAAGGCAGCTTTGTATAAAGCTTTGTATTTCCTTAAAGGCTGGTATTTACTGTTTGTTAGGACTGTTTATGCAGCCAGTACATGATGATGATACAAGATTGATTTTTGACTTTGAGTGTGAACCAGTTTGCCAGTTTGAGTATATCTTTGTTTGTGGCCTGATCTTATTGCACTTTCTAGCGTTTTTCAACAGACGTTTGCCCTCCGGTCTGCCTTGATTTGCTATCACAAATTCTACTCTGATAAATACATTTCTTCACCTCTGCCAGGGGTGTCATCTCTAACATGACTCCATGTGGCATGGATTTACAGATCATCGGCATTTACATATAAGTCCAGGTCATTGATCTGGGTCCACAAGGTTGTCTGGATTCATCTTCTCTTTTTTTTTGGATACTGTCTTCATGACCGAATCAATGGCGATTAGAAACAGAAATGGAGACAGGCAGGCACCACTGTTTGGATTTTAACCCTGAAACTTCTTGACAGATGGCCGCATGCTTTGCCTAAGAGCTCCTACAAGGTTATCAAGGTTTCTGTAGTGCCTAATTATAGTCCACATTATTAACATATAAAGAAGGATGTGTAGTGGAATAATCTAGTCTATGCAGGACCCACAAAATCCCCACAAATCCCCACAAAAGCTTGCCTGTTGGTCTCTCATCTTCTGGTCCTATACCAAAGTCTTTCATCCTTCCAGCAAAATCCTCTGGATGACCTTTCCTCGGACTGACAGTGGTGCAACACCTTTGTAGATTTTGTAAAGATTAAAGTTACCTTTCACTGATATCTTGATAAGATATCTTGTCTTTAAATCCTCTGGTATCTATTTAATCCCCCCTATCTTTATAGCCTACACACACATACTGGATATAGTGGAGGGAAATGTACATTTTTTCTTGTGCTGAAAAGTACATTTTTCACAACAATGAGTCAGATACTTTTCATCCATCAATAAGATAAACAGTAATTTCTGGTTTTAACATGTAACTGTATCAAAGGCGGAGTTTCTAAAGTCAACACTTTAATGGAGAAGGGGGGAAAAAAACATTAGCTAAACCATCACATAAACCTGGGTTCACGCCACTTCACTCCAGTTTTTACGGGTGGGAAGCTGGTGAGGGATCATGTCCTCCCAGCACTTACAGCTCTGAGTGCAGGCTGTCCTCATACACCGTTTTGTAGCCATACCTACGAAAAATAATGCACTGTAATTTATATATCCCACAAAATCAATGCGTATTTAATCCAAGTAATTGTGAACCAGGATGTATAAAGAGCGACAAAACGCAGGATTTTTGCCCAGGAGAGCGCTGTTCATGTCCTGTGTGAAACCAGAAGTTGACGTTGATTTATTTGTCACGTAACTTCCATACTTAAGTAACGCCACTTCCGTAGTCATTCTAACCCAAACCCTGATCTTTTCCGAAACCTAACCAAGTAGTTTTGTTGCCTAAAGCCAACCAAGTATCTCACAAGTAGTAACCCAAACCACAATATTTCCCTAAACCTAACTAAGCAGTTTTGTGGCCTAAACCTAACCTAAAGTTGTTTCCTGTGAAGATGGAAGTTTTTTTTAAAAGACTTCTATTCATATAACTAGCGTAACTTGACGTAATGCTGAATTCGTAAGAGAATGCACGGAATATGAGAAATAACTTTTCGTATGATATCATACAAACTGTTGTATGACAATACGATGCTCAGTGTTGTTCTGTCTACTATTGCTAACATTTTTTGTGGCATTAGTCAAATTTACATTTGAGTTTAACTTTTTTCTCTATAAAAGTCCACCTTCAGTGCTTCTGGAGGTACAGTATGTTGTCAAGGCCAGACCAGATGGCCACAGTCAGACCAACATAGACCGATAACTGTACAGCTGTTGTCGTACTCTGGATATGAGAGTGATAATGCTCTGCACACACAGGGTGTAGGGCTTATGTTAACAGTAGTTACAGTCTAAACGTGTCAGGGTTTCTGTGGCTGGACTCAAATGTAGACGCTGGACAACAGGCAGGTGAAAAGGTAAGTATTTCATTAATAGGGTTTTTTTGCAGGCTGATGAGGTGATAAAGGTAGAGGGGGGTTTCGGGGATGTGAGCTGGCAGGAAGAGAGCTGACTGGCGGGCTGGATAAGCTGAAGCGGCCGGTAGGTTTTTCCCGGAGGGTGGAGAGCAGTGGCTAGTTGAGGCGAGCAGGCAGGAAAGCAAGCAAAGACATAAAAAGGAAATAAACTGGCACAATCTAGAAGGTGCTGGAAGCATGGCACATTGACAAACCATGAATGGCAAAGTTCTGGCGGAGACTGGCCATTGGAGCAGCAGGGTTAAATGACATGGAGAGGAGCGCGCTTGATTGGTGGGCAGGTGAGCTGATTGCAGGATACTGGCATTAGCATTGATTGCAGATTAAGTCCAGGTGAGTAGTGAGAAGGAGAGAGAGGACAAGAGGGGGAGGGACACAAGCAAACAGACAAAACCGAAACACACCAAGCACATGTCATTCAAAATAATAAAAACACACTCACCCCAGGCAGGCAGTTGTCACGGAGGAGGCACCGTGACAACAATTACCGCCAGCTTTAGTCATTTAAAGTCATTCACAACTCAACTAAACGACTTACACGTGTTTATAGTTAGCTGTTATCCGCCTAGCTAACGCACTCTGCTTGTGTAAACAGCAGCGGAGGATGAGAGACTGAGGACAGAGCAGATTGAAACGTGGCTTTCCTCCATGTTTAACCGTTTCATTGTGTTTATGCTTGTTGAACAGGTGTAATAAAGTATCTTGGCTTTACACTTGCAAAGTTTTATTGCACTTACATAGTTGTCAACTCGTCTCCACTGCGGCTGACTGCGCCGTGTGTGTGTGTTGATGTGTGTGGAGCCCCGACCCTGAGCAGCAAGACCTATAGAGCAGAAGTGATTGGTTCAATTTCGGCGAGGGCAGACCAGATTTTACTGCGCATGTGTAACATACTCAGCCTCCTTCCATGGGCCTTGCAGAGCAGCAGGAAGAGGCTGCAGCTACCCAAAGCCCGTATGTACATAGTACCTATTATGCCCTGATATCGCGATTCAGTTTTTCGTCTCGACGATGCATAGCATCACGTTTTTATATTGCGATATTTCGTTGGACGATATTTCGTCACACCCCTACTAATAAGAGGAGGCAAAAGGCATCTTCTACAGTATAATCAAGCATCCTTGTACAAGTTCATTGATAGAGACATGAACATATATGGAAAGGGAAAAGGAATCCAGTAATGATTCAAAGACGTCATTGAATAGCATGAGTTTGTTGAAAGGAAGAACGAGAACAAAGACTGAACTTTATCACTGGAGGATGGTTACCTCAGGTTACCTGGATCAGTCCACAGAGAACCAGGTTGACTGCCAGGGGTGGATGCTGAAAGAGACCACCATGTACTGACTGCAGGAAGTGTAATGTATTGTTCCTGAAAGACCCAGAGATCCAGACAGATTACAGGTTGGCACTCAGCCTCATGTTCCAATTTTACATCAGGAGCTATATGATGAGGAGAACAACCTTGATACCCTCTGGCGGGATGTAAAGCAGGTCTCACCTATCAACACATGCTGGGTACAAGGAAACAACAACAGACGGAATGGCTATCAGCAGTGACCACACAGAAGATGGGGATACGGCAAAAGAAAAAAGGAAGCAGTGAACAAGCGGCCACGCAAGACCAGTGGCAGAGTCAGCACAAGCAGTTTACACAAGCCCATTTGGGAGGCGAAACTCTGAGAAGAAAGGGGACAAAAGACATGTCCTCGACAGTTTGGAAGCAGAAGCAGAGGAAGCTGAGGTAACTGTGGAAACAAGAAAGAATTATAAAACATGACCAGAGCACCTGCAATAAATATTAATAGACCAGAGAGGCCAGTCAAGGATAGGTACACTGATAGGTACAGTATAGTATATAACTATACAGTATATAACACTGATTTAAATTACGTCTTTGTTACAATACCATGATGCCTCAGCAAATGACATAATTGAATCCCCCTCTCCAAACGTAATATGATTACATGTAACAGCACTAATTTCTTTAATACAATTCGATCTTTTGGAGGCTGTAGCGGGCTCGGCTAGAGTGAAGATACTGGCATCATATGAAACTAGAAAACAGAATCGTTCATACCTACCATGTCATACTAACTTGTCGCGAAGGAAGTTAAATAACGCTCCAAACTTGCACTAAATTTGGCGATGAAACACTGGCATGGCCATTTTCAAAGGGGTCCCTTGACCTCTGACCTAAAGATATGTGAATGAAAATGGGTTCTTTGGGTGCCCACGAGTCTCCCTATTACAGTCATGCCCACTTTATGGTAATCCCATGCAGTTTAGGGCAAGTCATAGTCAAGTCAGCACACTGACACACTGAGTTTGCCATGATATGATTTGAGCATATTTTCTATGCTAAATGCAGTACCTGTGAGGGTTTCTGGACAATATTTATCATTGTTTTGTGTTGTTAATTGATTTCCAATAATAAATATATACATACATTTGCATAAATGTTGATAAGAGTATTAGATTCTTGACAAATCTCCCTTTAAGGTACAATTTAAACAGATAAAAACTATGATTAATTTTCAATTAATTGCGATTGAATATTTTAATTGATTGACAGACCAATTTTTTTTTTACATTTTCTTTGTTTTGGTGGGTTATGACTGTAATTTTACATGCATCTACTGTAAGATCTACACCTAAAATGATATTCCACCCAAGATCTTTGTATTGAAACACTGATCCCCTGAACTTCCCCTGGAAGAAGGTTGTAAAATGTTTGCAGTTTTCTTCTTGATGGAGATTTGAGGCAGCCTGGTTTGGGTCATGGACATTTACTTCAAGTATCCAATGCTTGAGGTATGTCCCTGTCTTTGTATATATTAAGGAAAAAGCACCAACTCTTCCACAAAGCGGTCTCAAACTGCTCCTGCATCATAATCCACTTTTTTTTTCTGGCAATCTGCATGTTTTGAAGCAAATTACAAACCTTTTACTGTCATCTTCTGAGCCAACATGGGGTGAGTGTTTCATATGCAAAAGTTGAAGAGCACCATTATATAGTGTATTTTTATAGGCCTTTTAGGAAAATTGCCTTTTTATCTTACATTGAAAGAAACCATGAGGCGCTGGCCTTGCATTTCTGTTTTTTTTTTCTATTTTTCATGAGTTTTCTCATTGTGGCTCATAATTGTAACATATATTATCTCTGATTTTATGCACACAGTACACAGGGGCCGCTGAATAAATGAATCGTAATGCTTTCTGGAACAACCAAGGTCTCTTACCATTGTTGGTCTTCGTTCGAGTACGGAGGTGGTCGGAGAAAACTTCAGCCCCCTGACTAAAAGACAATACAACGAATTGGGGTGCAGATCGGTTTCTCTTTCCTGTGAGGGGAAAGAATTGAACTTTTTATAAAAAAAAGGAAAAGAATTGGAAGAGATCCGCTGTTCAGCCTCACCCAAGACAAATAAACTGAACAAGGCAAATGCTATGTGGAGAAAGGATGAACTGAAATGTCAGAAATGTCAGCCAGGACGCAGATTAAATTTAGCAGACTGTTGACGTTTGGACAAGGCCATGGTTTCCCCTATGGACTCATTAATGTGACATTGTGTCAGTCATCGTTAGAATAGGTTGACTTACTGATGATTTATAGTAATGTATGAGGAGTACTGACCGTCAAAACACACTGAGGCTGACCACAGGTTAACTTTTGCAGCTTCTGTTTTCTGTCTTTAATTTGTAAAATATGTGGTAAAAAGAAAAATACATCATTACTAGGGCTGCAACTAATGATTATATTAATTGTTGATTCATGTGTTAACTATTTTCTTAATTAATTAATCGATTAGTTGTTCGGCCAACAAAACATCAGAAAATGGTGAAAAATGTCGATCCCCAAAGCCCAAGATGTCCTCAAATGTCTTGTTTTGGCCACAACTCAAAGATATTTAGTTTACTGCCATAAAGGAGTAAATAAAACAGAAAATATTAACATTTAAGAAGCTACTAAAAAACTAATCGAACCGATTAATCGATTATCAAAATAGTTGGCGATTAATTTAAAAGTTGACAACTAATCGATTAATCGTTGCGACTCTAATTATGACAGAATTGTCTTATTAAGATGTACGATTTAAATGAGGTTGTATCTATCTGAATTACTAAATTGCTAAATGTGATAAAATCCTTTGTCTGCATGACTGCACTCACTTCTTCCTAACTACACAGAGACAATTCTGTCTACTGGGAAGTGAGAAAGCACCACTCTTTCCCTTCCCATGTCCACCAGCCTCTCCAAGAAATCCTGTCTCTGTGAGACTCATTGGTGATGGACGTTAAGGTCTTTGATGTGGTAAAAAATCAGTGGCTAGAACAATGTGGGGGACAGCGGCCCATTCTGTGTTCCAGTACTGTGGTAATGATCAATGACAGCATTGTGATTAGGAGCTCCTGGGTGAGGGAGAGAGTCACATTAGGGATTCAGGTTCCTCTGAGTGGCCTCGTGGTCAAAGAGGAACTGTCCTTGAACTGCGTGGGGAAAGTGGCGGGAGCATGTGTGTTAATGAGCTCAAGTGGCTTTAAACAAGGCACCACATCCCTGCCAGCTGCTGGCCTGCATGACGTAAGTGCTAACAAAAGTCCCCTAAAGGGATTTATAGAATGTCACTGTAAGCTATTATTTACAGTGACTCTATTGTATTTTTTGGTTATAAAAACACTCAAGAGAGTTGTGCTGTTCCTTATAGCGCTTAAAGGAACAGTGTGTAACAATTAGGGGGATCATTTGGCAGCAATGGAATATAATATTAATAAGGATGTTTTCTTTAGTGTATAGTCACCTGATAATAAGAATCGTTGTGTTTTCGTTACCTTAGAATGAGCCGTTTATATCTAGGGAGCAGGTGCCCTCTTCATGGAGTCCGCCATGTTGCACCGCCATGTTTCTACAGTAGCCCAGAACGGATAAACCAAACACTGTTAACTTTTCCTGGTTGGGCCGAAGTCGATAACGTTACTCGCTCCCGTCGCTGCCTCTCTCTCTCTCTTGCTTCACCACTCACTTCCCACTTACACACACACACACACACACACACACACACACACACACACTACGCACTGGCTCTGCGCCAAATGGCTCTAGAGAGGATCATTTGTGTTTTTGCGTTGGCCACCGTAGCTCTCCAACACGATTGGCACACGGCAGAGGCTTCAGTCGGATACAATGCCCTCACCTCATTGCTAGATACTGCCAGATCCTGGACGTTTAAGATCCAGCACGAAGCAGCATATTCAGCTGTATTTCGACGAAACTCCAGTGTAACTGCATGCAACAAAGTGAGCATTGGAACAGATGTGATGTGAGCGGTTTGAGGAGATTTTATGGATAATGAGGGAATGTTTTAGATTTTGGGTGCAGCATCTCTCTGGACTCATAGTGAGTAATCTTTGCAGTGTCTCTGAGGATGAATTATGAAATATATTGACCCATATTTCTTTAAAAAGTTGTGACAAGCTTAAGTGCACATGGCTCTCAGTACTATACTTGAATTCTTTTTTTTCATTATGAAACGTGGGTGCTTACCAAATGACCATTCTTGATAGCATAAAAAACAAAGCAATTACAGAATGTGCACTCCTCCCAAAACCACAGACAGTTATATCACATTGCATAAGCATTTCCTAGATGCCTGAGTGTCAATGTTATAAGCAAAGCATTGTGTACGCAGCGGTGGAAATCAGCCAGGGCTGATAATCAGCAGGAGGTCGACTGGGAACCGAAGCGGGAGTTCATGGCTGGCAGCGGGGCAGGTGTTGGCTCTGAAAGGCACAGGATCTTCTCACACAGTGCTGGTCCCTTAGGATGCAAAATGGACTCTCCTGTCTCCTATTCTGTAGTAGCCACTGCCTTATCAAGGGAAGGAAACAATCTGGGAGCTGCTTCCCTGCATTGTGTGTTATTGTTCCCCCTAGTGAGAGGAGGCTGCATTAGTCAGCAGGAGGAAGATACTGCTCAGGGGTGGCTCAAGGTATGTTTGTTTGTGCTTTCGAGGATTGTCAGTTGTTTGACTCAGGAAACAAACAGAGGAACCTGAGAGATTATAAATCAGCTGATGTTGAAGTATAAACTATAGTTGAAAATTGCAAATACACAAGACATCATCAATAGGAAATGCATGGATAAGAAACACTAATCAAAAGCAAGTTGCCACATTTGGTGCTCTTGGGTGATCTTTTATCCTCCAGCTATAAGTGACTGTCCTTCCACCTGAACTTCATTTAACAGCTGAGTTGTGCAGCTGCATAGTAAGAGGCCTGTTCATTCACTTCCACTGGCAAACAAGCCTGCCAAAAACACACACTGCCAACTTGGTAGGAGTACAGAGGATGTCCTTTTCCATTTCTTGGACGGATAGCAGCACCGTAGGCATCCGCACTATCACAACATTGACACTTTTAACCACCACTTATCTCTCAAGATATCCACCGAGCGTGGCCCCCGCTGCCACGCCACTAAAAGCAAGTGCGAGAACAGATGGATGACTCAATATCCGATCGTGCGCAGCAATACTTGGAGCTAGATGTTAGGAGGGCTGTTGACAGGTTCAACAGTGAAAGCTGTATTAATGTTCTCAGCTTGATGAAATCCTGGGCTGCTGTTCAGCTGCCCAGAACAAGGCCTTGTTACAAAACAGACTGAAAGCTTGATCCATCAGCCACAAGGGGGTTTAGGGGACTCCTCTCTTGGGAATGGTGCACTTTATTAGATTTATCTTTCAAAACCTTCCTTACACCCCATGATTGTCAATTAAGTGGTGCTTGTTTAAAACCACCCTGAGGCTATTGCTGATATATTCTTATCACCTGGCAAGTACTTGGCCATCTGGTGCCCTCCTATTATTCTCTAGTGATCAGTCAGCAACCAAATTAGTCTAAAACAAATTGAGCGTTCACTAAACCCCTTCCCCAAAGAGTACGGCTGGCATGTGAAGCTTTGGATTTCCCTACATATGTGCACATGTGCATTGGACTGTAGTAAGAGCAATATTTGGAGCTTGGAGGGTGGTAATTCAGCTCAAAATGAGAAGCCTGATTTAGTTTTTTGACCCATCGTTTAAAAAATTACTAAGAATTCAGAGTGGTTAATCTGCCACTATTGTCTTTGTAAACCGCATACGTGACATACTGGAGTGGAAAGCTTGACTGGCGTAGCAACAGTAACTAAGGGGGGCCAGCCCGTTCTCATTCTCAGGGCGTCAAATACCGAAGCTTTGTCACGGCCATCGGTGTGTGATACCGCCACACAAGGCGTCCTTTAACACCAGTATTAGGCATTCCATTAACTACAATGTAAACCCATCCACGGTAATAGTAAATGTTCAGAGAAAGTGTGCTGGGAGTGACGTAGTTTAAAGAGCGAAAACGCACATACTGGGAAAGCGGAAAGGGAGGTGGATGGGTCCAACAAACAGAAGGCTTTCATCCAGGAGACCGCTCGTGTGTCAAGTTTCACTTTCATGTTACAATCGGCTGTTTGTCCATGTCTCGCGTTCACAGCATTCAGTTTCATTTTCACTTTACAAATGTAACGCTCAACCATGTCGTTTTTTTCCTAAACCTAACTAAGTGATTTTTTTGCCTAAACCTAAAGTGACGCCAAAGGGCGTGACAAAGCGGCAGTATGTGACGAGTTGGAGAAGACAATGTGTTGGGGGACATCCTGTCCCATCAAAAAACTAGCAAACATGGCAGCAAGAGAGCCTCCCGCCATATCTTTCCCTTTAGGTAAATAAATACAGTCACAGCTTTGTCTCTGCCTACTGGCTTAATGGGGTTAAAGGGGTGCAGTTTTCAAGCCATTACTTTGAATGTCACACCATTTGATGCAGATCAACCCCCTCAGATGTAAAGCCTCTCATGCACTAATTTGGGAAATGATATGTGCTAATTTCAAGTTGCATAGAACGAGGTTACAAAGCTGCAATTGACACGGACCTGAGGACATAAAATACTCTGACCTCTCCAGGCCACCTTTACCTCTGTGGATGAGAGCAGGTCAGAATATAAATATCACAAAGTGTAATTACAAAAACCCTGGTATTTGGAAAGGTCACTTCTACTTTTTTATTGAAACCACCGACAGCTCTTTCTCTTGAGCGACACAGCACTGAAAGGATCTGCTACCGTTTTTAATGCAGTTTCCAAACCCCCCCATTGTGAGGAATAAAAGCTTTTGAGGCGACTTGGGTGTTCAGGCCCCTTAGTTGAAAAGGGATCAAATGTGTGAGCAGAAGGCTGTTTCAGACCTATATGTTAATGAGGAAGCAGTGCCAAGAGGCTTTTGCTGCTGCAGCTCTAACTCAGGATGTAAACCGAGCACGTAAACATTTGTCACTAGTTCTGAGAAAAGATATTGGATTGCAGTTTGACACGTAATGCATGAGCAGTCAGGATTGAAGTCGTAGTCACATGAAAAGTGTAGAAATGACCCTCCTTTCTGGGAAGCTAAAATACTTTGTTATTTCTTTGTCGTATTTTAATGACGAGTGTGTCTGCCAAAATGAAAAGTCATCAAGACGAAGGCAGAGTCATTCAGCATGCAGAGATGACTTTTCCATTTAATAAATTATACCTTTGAATAGAGCAACATCCCAGTCAATCAGGTCACTAAAGGTTGGCTCTGCTTACTTCCTGTTAAACAAAAGAACAGTAGATCAAGCAGTATAGGCAGTGAGAATGCCGCTAAATGGCAAAACATGCATGTGCAGTGGGTTTCTTAAACACATTCTTTTCCACGGAGCACTTTGTACAATGGGTTAAAGTAGCAACAGAGCAGATGTCGTCTATAAATCACGGCCTATCAGGCATAGGGCCAGTCATTGTGACAGACTTTTGCCAAGTTGAAAACATGCCTTCCAGGCTCGACTGTTTGGCCTGTTTTCTTTAGGAAAGTCTGATATGTTGGATGCATCCTGTCTCAGTGGGTAGCTGGTGAGCTCCATCCAACTAACTTGTTTGTTTGACGGAAAAGCTTTCATTCCTGTGCAGAATACAGAAGTTGTTTTTAGCCATTTGTACAAGAAAAAGATCTACTTATTCGATTACTAAATCCATCGAAATCTCAGTGAGGATTTGAATGCTGGACCTGTAATACGGAGATATGCCGTCAAGCATTCTCTCACAAACTATAGGCCTTGTGGAACCGATTTCATTCTTTTGTACGCAGGGCGATAGATTAAACATTATCATGTTTTCTTACACAACACCATTGCACCGGGCCAACCATAACAGACTCAAAACAATCCCTTCACATCAGATAATATGGACGTTTTCACACAGAGGAGCAGATCTCTACCCATAGTGCACTGCTCCTGATTATCCTGCTTCCCAAGAATAGAAGCTCGAGTAACCAGACCAACTCATTGTGGGTAATTTTGAATAAAATAATGTTTTCACAGTGCCCACTGTACATTAAAGAGGAAATATTATGCTAATTTTCAGGTGCATACTTGTATTTTAGGTTTCTACAAGAACATGTTTACATTCTTTAATATTCAAAAAACGCTTTATTTTTCTTCATACCTGTTGTGCTGCAGCACGTCTTTTCACCCTCTGTCTGAAACGCTTGGTTTGAGCTCCTGATGCCCCCCCCCCGAAAAGCCTCTGCTCCAGCTCCGCTCTAACTAGCTTTGTTCGAGGGTGTGCAAAACTAGCCGCTAGTCAGGTATTATGCAAATGTGTTACTTGGTGACATCACCACGTTACAGAAGAGAAGGCAGGACTTCAACAATCAAGGCTTTTCAGGCAGTTCAGGAGCAGTGTTTCTGTGGGGCAGAGTAACTCCCTTTGGCATGGACTGGACTTTTTATCTTTGCAGACCTTTTACATGCACAAAAAAACTATATAACACACTAAGAAAAAAGGAAAAAGCACAAAAGTATATTAAGTCCTCTTTAAATGAAACTAGCAATTATGGACTGGAGTGGAGAACAGTTCTGTCTTTTGGGGCTCATTTTTATCGCCTTTGTCAAGTTAAGTGCTTTAAACTGCTGCTCAGTGTATCCTTTGCTGTCTCATTTTCCCTAGTTGCCCTTCAGCCTACATTAATATACGCACAAAAGCAAAGATTAACCAACTATTTGCTCTTGTTCAAGACATTAACTGCCGCTTTTTGCGCTGGCCCCATTTGAAATGATCCTCTCAGAGTGGCTCTGACTGGAACATCGTGGTTCAGATTTGGTAACAAATCTCTCATGATGAAGATTATGTTGGGAAAGTGAAAAGGGAGGACAGGAAACATCACTATTGACAAAGCAGTTGTACAAATATTAGGATAACACTGCTGAACTCAAAATAAGGAAGGTATGGGCTGCGTGTTATTTCAACTCAGTATCCTGCCATTGTAAGATGGGATAGGATGGGAAAAAAGCACCATTGAAATCATCTAGTTTATTACTGGATTTTCATTCTAGTAGATCACATACAATGTAGGGACAGAAATACTGGGGTTTGTTAACTTTTGCGAACATTTGAGGGAAGAAAGACATCTTTGTGATCACCGAGAGCTTCATGTAGATCCGAGCCCCCCAATATCAGCTTTAATGATCTCTGCAGTCATTAAATGTAAATATATACCATTACACATCAACTATGACATTCTGGAGAGCCTTTAAAGGTTGCCTCAGAGGTCAGGAGGTCCATATAGGTATCACTTTATCTTCGCTGGTATCAGGGCATACCTTGCATTCACCAGAGGCCCTTAAGGCCACCCATGAAGTTCACATTAATGGGATTTTGTGGTTCGTCAATGCGCAAGAAGTTGTATCGCATGAATGCTGTCTGTTATTTATCACTGCGTAAGGTGGAATGGGAATGCTCAGTCATTGCCCTCTTGTTATTTTCAATCTGTGATAAGCTTGGATGTTGCATCTATGAGCAGAGACCAGGTTTAAAAAAACAAAGAGGACGTTCTGATAGTTCACTGCTGAGGTGAGCTTGTTTTTTTTAAAAGACAAGGCTCTTAACATGTCAGTAGTGATGGAATAGATTACATCAATGACAACCGACAAAGGAGGAAAACAGCCAACTATTTTATCATCCCAAGTACAGATACAAATTAGACAACACTGAAAGGGATGAGGGGGAAAAAAAATCACAGAGTTGTAATTCAACAGAAAAAGGATTATGCAAGAAAAGCTGGAATTGCAAGGTTGCACAAAACATGAGAAAGTGTCATTGTGACAAATGATAGAGGTTTTATGTATTTACGGTGTTAATTCCATGGTATGTATGGTCTATCAAACATGGCTCAATAGGTCTAGTGGGAGTACATGGCCATCACATAATGAAACAAGTCTATGTTGGTTATTTATGCCTCCATGGAAACAAACACAAAACTTGTTTTTCCCAACTCTGAATATCTCTCTAGGGTGGTCAGACCAACCTGACAAAACGTTCTTGTTTCTGAATACAGCTTGGAACATGTTTCATTTCTATCTGGTGGTATGAATTGCTTAAGCTGACATGTTGATATGAAATGCTTTGAGTTGGCATCATCCTGACCTGCAGGAGAAAAAGCACCGGGAGAAAGCCTCAAACTGTGTTTTATTGCTATCTTGTGGGAGTTGCTGTGTGCTGTATACTCTGTCCTGACTTTCATCTCCCCCTGCCCACGTATCTCTCCTTGTTTTGGTTTGAAAAGAAAGTCAAAGTCAAATTATCAGGGAGTGATGCATAAAATAGTCTTTTGATTTGTTTCTTTTCTCAGCCTGAGGGAAATGTACAGTTCCTTGACCTTCTGAAATGGCACGCTGGGGAATAAGCAGGAGGGATCTGTCGCCCCAACTCCACCAGATGGTGTAACCATTGGAGCGCATGGATGCATTTATAGCAACAAGGTGGGGTCTAACGTGAGACTGTCGGGATACAATACTCCTGAAGTCACATACTCGCTCCACGTGACACAGGTCAGATTGACTCCCATCACCACTGAAATCAACATAATGCTCCAAACAATTTCCCCTGAATAGATCTCATTGTTTGCTGCGGTGCAAAAACTTTAAATAGCAGAGCGCTTGAACTTCCTCTGCATTATGCTTTGTGATTGCATCCGACTTCAAATCATGTCAATGGATATTTCCCAATAAGCTTTTCTTCAGTGTGGAGACGACGTAGCACTCACAGGACTCCTTGATTTCCATTTGAATTCCACTCATTCCAGATGCAGTCAATGCATGCATACAAAATATGCACTTTCTGTTCCTGCAACATGAGATAAAGGATCAGCACTTGAACTCCTGGGTCACCGCTCTGAATCTCATCTCTTAACCTCACCATTGCCCTCTAGTGAACACTAAATGAGGAGTTTGATCAATTTGTAGGCTGTCAACTAAGGCGGGTTTCATTTTTAGGATAAGAAACAGACCAAAATGCTTTCCCAGCACAGTTTGGTTGCAGCATCCAGGTATAATAAACTCTTATCATTTAAGCGGGCAGACAACACATTACCTTTAGGACATACTGCTGTCAGAAACACTTGTAATTTTAAGTCAAAGTCTTGAGAAGATTAATTTTCTAGTCTTCTTATTCAATTATAAATAGAATCAATTAATCAGGAAACAAGCAAAACCCGTAACGCCAAATGAAAAATTCTTCAGGTGCTTAAATTGATTTCATAAAATGATAAAGTTTGCTCCGGCTGGTGGGCGGTGCTTGGTATTTCCTCAACTGATCTCAACATGGCTGCCGGGTCACAAACGTTCTCATTTAACAGCTAAACAGTACACTACAAGATGTTTCTTAAAACATTTGAGGCGAGAAATAGGCATTACAGTAGCAGAATATTGATTCATATTTGATCAGCGCTGCCTAGCTTGACCGTTTGATCATAGTCCGTAAGTGACTGACAGCTGATCAGAGACTGCAGGCTCCAGCTTGGCTCTGATTGGTTGTTTCCCTCCGGTCTGTGAAATCTTGCAGATGCCATTAGTAGCACTGGAGGACACAGAGGCACATGATTTTTCAGATTACCTGTCTCATTCCCATTCTGTCAAGATATAGTGACCGTTTTTCTTTTTTTTTTATTATCATATTTGCTCCATTTCACTGCAGCTTTAAAGTTATGATTTTTAAGTTTTAAAGTGAGACGTACTGCAGCTGCCCTTACAAAGTGTATACTGTTGCATGCAGTATGCTTACAATAGGGACATACTACTTTGCCATAACATTGCGCCTTGAACTTTGACCCTTTTACTCATATATCCGCTGTGCAGAGGATTGTGGGTCAGAATAGCCAGAAAAGCATGCTGGCTTGCAAATTGCAAAATGCGACTAGATGTAGTAGGACATCCTGGTATTTTTGGCATAATGCATTTGACATACTATGTATTGGGACATAGCCTACTAAATATTTTTCTGTCACACTAAATAGTATGGTATTATGGGTATTGGAACGCACAGTTTATTACTCTTATCTACTCGCTACATGCCACCTGCAATGCGTAAATCTAGCCAGTCTTTACCAGTATCTTGTTGCTGTTGTTTGTGGCCACTGTTCCGCAAAGGTTATACAGTTGCACAAACTGTTTGCTCTGAGGCCTCTATAAACTCACAAACGGCTTGCCAGACTAAGCCCAAAGAGAGTACTACTGCTGTATGTGGCGAAATTGTGAGCAAATGCAATGCTGTGATGAGCCCATGTGGCGATACATCCACCACAAATATTACCCATCTAGCTTATATGGCTAATGTTAGTGACGCCAAAGGTTTGTCCAACAAATAAGATGCCAACTCATTATCTGTTTTGAAATTTCTGTAAACAACAATGCTGCCAATGACTGGACTGCTAACACCAAGCACTGAAACCCTTGCCTGAGCACTTCCTCTTCCATAATGCCCTTTGCACCGCTTCTAGTCCTAAGGTTTCTAATTTGTTTTACTGGCAAGCTTGTCTGTAAAAATATGCAGTCTCAATCCCTGACTCATTTTGACTGATTCACTTTGAATACAACTGCCGTTATGCTTTAAGCATGCAAATTTCATTTAGACCACATTGTTCTAAAACAAAATACCATACATAACCCGATTAGCAGGGAAAATTGATTATCTTATCGGCCATCTCTGCACGGCTCTTATTTTGAGTTGGAGTTTATTTCACTGCCACAAGTTGAGCTGAATCATTCCAACAGTATCGTTTTGTTTCGCCGCACTGTGAAATTGATTTCACTTGACTTCAGTCCGTCTGCATAGATTCTAAGTGACTGAGCTTCCAAGTCGCTGACAGTTGTAATGAGACAGAAGTCTGTTTGAAAGCTGGAAACAGAGGAACATGAAACAAACAACCGCAGCGAGATCGGTGCTGGAGACAAAATGTCTGTCCCCTGCTGACGTTGTGATTAATAAAAAGCAGCCTTTTTTAAATGCATAGCTCACTAACTATTCACTCGCCTCCAACCCTGTTGAAAACATTGGTGAGTGAAGGTGTGCTGCATTGAAATCCAAATCTCTCTCTTCCTAATGAACACAAGCACTGACAAAAAATTAAGGATAGAACGTAAAAGTGATGCTTCTTCTAAAGTATCCATGTTTAAAACGGGACACTTGTATTACAATAGTGTTGTTTTTACACAAGCTCTTTATTAATCACATAATCCATGCCATTCTAATAGCTGTTTGGTTTTTGCATACATTTCCACATTAGGAAAGTTTATAACAATGCATTCTTTTGCTAAATTAGCATTTCCATATGCAAATCAGCTCCATTTTTGGGACATAATACATATTTTTTTGGGACAAGGCATGACATAATACAGCACAGGACACAGTAACAAGAGTTTGAGACATTATTTGCTGTTTTGAATTATTTGACTAGCAACGCTTGCTGAATTCTCCCTTTAAAATTTCTCTTTAACTACATTAGAAAAAGTAAAGAGTTCAATAATGAATTAAAAGTATATTCCAAATGAACATTGTGCACATAGGAAATAATGAAGAGCATCACAAATGCAACAAATATATCAAGAAAAATACATAGATGTATACAAAATCACTAGGAAGACAGTCTAAAGGGAAAATGGCATTCAAATATGAAATCATATCAGAATATATATCAGATTATTTGACTGTAAAAATCAAATATTCAGCGGTTGTTTTGTGATGTGTGAATGACATGACTGAGAATGTTTTGCTGCCTTTCACTGAGGGAGAGACATGTGTCCAGCAGAGGGCAATAAGGATCAACATTTTCTTTTTAACACCCTTGACATGATCTTTACATAAATGTGTTTGCATATCTTCTGTTACATGTTTAATTTTTTTCTATTGTTTGCTGTCTCTGTGTCTCCTTCATTTTTTTTTTTACTGATTCTATTTTCTGTTGCCTCCTGCAAGCATTTCTTTTCTTGTCTGTCTGCTTTTGCTAATATCCCCCAAATTCCCTCTCTCTCTACTCCATCTGATTTTTAATTGACCTTCCTGTGTGAAATAGAGGTTCGATTTCCTCCCTTCGTGTAGAACTTGGATAACGAGTTTTTTAAGAACCTGATATAAATACCTGTGTGAGAGCAGATCTTCATGTACAACTATTAATCCAAATCCCATCAAGAATCCATTTGAACTTTGGGTGAAGGATTTATTCAAGGCTTGAGTGGGTGTCTGTGCATATCTGTGCCTATCACATCAGATCAAATTAAAGTTCTGTCTTCTGCCCTCCAGGCAGATGGAATACGCCTCACAGCAGAGTCCCACTTCATCGTATCCTCCTCATCAGCTGCACCGCTGACGTCAGGCTGCAGCAGCACCTGTATAACCCCGCCTTGACCCTCCAGAAGTGGGGGAGCAAACATATTCCAGTCTAAAAGATCTGTGAAAAGCACATGAATACCCAAAGGCAGGGAGGAACAGATAAGCCTTGCTCGCTCTTCAAAATGCTATTCAATCTGGCAGAAATTGAAACGATGCAAAGCATTTCACAAGTTTGTGATGCTACAACTTTTAAATGTGGGTCCAAAATAATTCAAATGAAAATAATATTCATTCCAACCGGCTGTCTGAGATTAGAGTGTTACTGCGACATGCTGGGTGAACTCACAGCAACACACTGTGTGCTGAAAACTACAGAGGATGTAATATCAACATTGTGAAAATTAAGAACTGCCATTAATGCATATGCACTTCTTGATGTTTGTGCATGTGTCTGTGAGTGTGGGTTGTGGTATAATATCCATTCAGATTTTTTGTTGATTTCCAGCAAATTCCATGCAATCAAAGTGGAAAAGTGTCATAACTCCTGCATCGTTACGTGTTGTTATAATGAAGACTTCAGTAGCTTTGGAATAGACTTGAATTAGACTACCCAATTGAATTACAGTATCACAGATCTGAGCCCCAACTCTGTTGGAGGCAACCCTTTTATTGTGATGACAGGATAATCTCCAGCACATGCATGTTAATCCAACTTCCTCCCTCTTTTACTCTCGCAGTGTCTCTAAGCTTTAAAGTTCAATCCCACATGGAGCCTGCAATTTATTGCAGTTCAGCTCTGGTTTATTGCACTTCTAATCAGTTAGAAATATGTCTGACTCCATCAAAACCCTCCGTCGGCTTCTGTCTGTCTGTGTGTCGACCACTTTCACGCCAATCTGCCTTCAGTGATGACTGGATAATTCTGCATCATATGCTAATCCAATTTGTTGCCATACCTAAAGAATTGTACAGCACAGCCGAACAGATTAATTTCTTCCACGCTTGGCAGACTGCAATTAGACACACACACACACATACACACACACAAACACACACGCACGCATAGACGCACATTTATCGTGCTGTCTAATACAAAAGAATGCAATTCCTCTGATGGACAGAAAGGATGTTCGCAAGTGTCTGCAGGACGTGCCGGAGAAATACATAAACAGCAATTTCCTTGATGAAAATACAGGGGATCATTCACATTTATTTACTTTCGCTGAGGACCTTGATTCACCATCCAGCACTTTGCCGTGATCACTAGAGACAAATCAAATACTTGTACAAACATAGACAGTGCAGTCTTTTTAGTAAACGTGTCGGGGTTCTTTACGATACGTCCCAGATGTGCAGTAGAACATGTAAAATTATGTTTCCTTTCAGACAAAAAGGGGAAATGTAATGTAATCTGTCTCCCTGGAAACATTTCTAAAGTGGTGCTATGGCACCAAAAATGGAGGTTTTGTTATGTCCTTATTTTATCTGCCTCTGTCTTATTAACTCCTGAATCCCATGTTGAATATGATCTGATGATACATAGATGTGAGGCTGAAAATCCAAATATATTTGGAGCTCAGTGATTGTTGAATGTTTTACTGAAAAGTTCCAGGCAGTATTCAAAATGAATGTGCTGTTACTATGATTTTAAAGGGGACATATCATGGAAAACTCCCCTTTTCAGTGCTTTGCACATACATTTGGGTATCTGGAGCGCCTACCAACTCACAAACTGTGAAATAATAGAACCTAGTAAGTTTTTAGTGGACTGCCGAAATCAGAAAACGTGTGATTTTAATGAGTCATTCAGATTTAGCTCCCCTTCCTATGCCACATAGAGGCTCATTAGAATACATCGCCGACAGCTTGAGAACTACCTTTGCAAAGGTGCACCATGTTTTTCTTGCAAGCCAATCAGAGCAGCCCTTACAAAAAAGAAGTTTATTCAAATATGCTATTAGTATACTTCTTTTAAACCTAAAATAAGACAGTATACTTTCAGTTTACTTTTTATTTAATAATCAGAGATATACAAAATTATACTTAAGTATACTTGGCTTATACTGACAAGTATAGAGAAAAGTATAAGTATATTTGGCTAAGTACTTGTTCACTTAAAGAAAACTTACAAGTAGACTTGCAGTAAAAACGATTAAACTATATTTTACTGAGGGTATACTTTAAAGTGTACTTTAAATAAACTAAAAAGTGGGCTACAAGTATAACTAGTAAACTAACAGTATTACCTAACAGGCTACCTATAAGTTCACTTGTAGTACAGTTCATATTATAGTTGCAGTACAAATACAGCTTGGATGTAAACTAGTTGTGTACTCAAAGTTTACTACTCTTATATTTAAACTATACTTAAAAGTATACTTTTATAAACTAAAACGTGGGCCAATTTAGTCCCAATAAGTATTGAAGTAGTACACTTACAAGTATACTGGTACATTGATATAATACAGGGTGAATACCGGTATATTCAGACAGACAGTATGAGAAAAAATGATGTGTTTTTTTTAACATTAATCATGTAAACATGTTCTAGTAGAAACTCAAAATACAAGTATGAACCTGGAAATGAGCATAATATGTCCCCTTTAAGAGTCTACAGTCTACAGGCTTTGAAGTAAATGCTAACATCAGCCTGCAGACCACTTGTTTCATGTGCAGTCATACTACAGGGCTTTATGATTGCTTCTCCCATTGGACATTGCTTGTAATGCATTTCAAAAGCTCTAAAAAGGCACTTCACAGACACCGAGGATGGATCCAGTGGCGTTAAATAGATGCATGAGAGGTTCTTCACTTACAAAATCGCCGAAATGACGTCAGAAAACACAAGCGGCAAGCATGATTAATGGAAATGTCATACATTTAATGAACCACTCAATGTTTGTTCACAATGGGACAGGAAAGATTTGTTATTGTTCGGTAGACCTACAGCTGTTTTCACGTCTGGATCTTGGTTCGGTGGTTGGGCTTGCAAAGCACTTGAAAAAGGTCAAATATATGCAGATGAAAAATTGTGACGTAAAGGTGACCGGAAGCTTATTGACATGCACAGAGACCAGACACATAATGACCGTTTTCACCAATATATACATCTTTTGGTGTTAAAGGGGACATATATTGCTCATACTATTTTATTTTCATACTTGTATTTTGGGTTTCTACTAAAACATGCTTACATGTTTAAATGTTAAAAAAACACAATTTTTCTCATACAGTCTGTCTGAATATACCTGTATTCACCCTCTGTCTGAAACGCTCCGTTTTAGTGCCTGTCCCTTTAAGAACCCCTCCTGAAAAAGCCCAGTGTGCTCTGATTGGCTTGCCAAAAAAAATATGGTTCACCTTTGCAAAAGTAGTTCTCAAGCCGTTTGCGATATACACCGTTCAGCCATAACATTAGGACAGCATGCAGCTATACAGCCCCATTCGCAACAAACTGCAATGCACCGAGTGTTCTGACACCTTTCTATTAGAACCAGCATTAACTTTTTCAGCAATTTGAGCTACAGTAGCTATTCTATTGGATCGGACAACACAGGCCAGCCTTTGCTACCTACGTGTATCAATGAGCCTTGGGTCTGACCCCGTCGCTGGTTCACCGGTTTTCCTTCCTTGGACCACTTTTGGTAGGAACATCCCACAAGAGCTGCAGTTTTGGAGATGCTCTGACCCAGTCATCTAGCCATCACAATTTGGCCCTTGTCAAAGTCACCCACATCCTTACGCTTGCCCATTTTTTCTGCTTCCAACACAAAGTTCAAAGTTCAAAATGTTCAGTTTCTGTCTAATATAACCCACCCACTGCCAGGTGCCATTGTAATGAAGTGTATTCTAATGAAGTGACATAGGAAGGGGAGTCAAATCTGAATGGCATGTTTAATCACGTTTTCTGATCTAGGCAGTCCGTAAAAACTGACTGGGTTGTCTTATTTCACAGTCTGTGGGTTGGTAGGCACTTCAGATACCCAAATGTATGTGCACATGAACTGAAAAGTGAGTTTCATGATATGTCCCTTTTAACAGTCAGAAAGGATCCCATATTAAACAGATGGATAAATACGGTATAGGTACTGTGGACTAAAGTTGTGTTTCATAGCAACACCATAAATTGTGCGAGTTCACAAATTATTACGACTGACTAGACTAAAACAGAAATAATTATCCACCAATTAACATTTTAACTTGCGTGTTTATGTTACATTTCACATGGAAAAAACAAAGAACAATATGTGCAAAACAAAAAAAGTTTGGGTGAATAGGTGGATGGATGTTGGCAGCAGGGACTGTAAACTCTGCAGAGAGAGCTGAAGGTGAGTGAGGCTTGACTTCAGCTGAGCGGTGGCTTTTCACTCAAACCTGGATGAACTGGATTATGAAATAATACTCCCACTGGCACAGCGCAGTATTTTTTGCTTGCTGTTTTTGTTCAGGTTTGTAATTATTATTATTTTGTTGATGTTGACAGTCTCACTCCCAGACATTAAAATCAAACATAGGCTACCGGTAGCTCAAATCATTTTCATGGAAACAACTTTATTGGGAAGTAAAAGAAGAGAATCCTTAATAAAACACACACAGTATGATTTTATCTCCCAAATGTCCTCTTTGCCCACCTTAGTCCAATTTATAGCTATAACAAGCTCTATAATTGTAAGACAAACACACAACGACACACGCACTGTTATGGCCACAGCAGGAAAATGCAATACCCGAGAGTTAGTTTACAAAAGGTATAAACGGTTTTATTTATATATAATGCCATGAATAACCACAACTATGAGAGTCTGGAGGCCTGACCAAAAAGAACAAAAGGATGGAGGAAATCTGGGCCAACCCCCTAAACTAGCAAAAGCAGTGAATAAACTCAACTACAAACAAAGCCACAAAAACTGAACTACCAAACCTCCATCCTCAAAATAAATACACACAAATACAAGGAGCAAAAAGGAAAATCATAACAGGCAGAAGGCTGCTTGATCTAGAAGGAGCTCCTTCTCCTCCAGCCTCTCTTAAACATGGGGGCAGGACCATGTACCCACTAATCATGGTGGATCAGGAACACCTGAGAGCAGGGAGAAGAGAGGGAGAACACACACACAAAATAATGTGCAAAGAGCCCTCATAAATCTTACATTAAAGGGACGGTTCTGGTGTTTTGAAGTGGGGTTGTATGAGGTACTTGTCCATAGTCAGTGTATTACCTAAAGTAGACGGCGGTCAGCACGCCCCCAGTTTGGAGAAGCAGACAGGTGCACTGGCTCAGAAGCAAAGCAATACAGTGCTGTGGACGGGGCCAGCAGCAAAACGGCAAGATAAAACAGTGAAAATATTCCTACAACCCAACTTCAAATCAATCCCATTAAGTACACATTAAAACAGTTTATAATGCTCTACAACATGCTGTATGATCAAATAAAATGTTAATTATCAAAATGGGCTGCAATTATCTTTGGCAGTATAACAATCATCACCCAGAGAGGATACAGACAGCATTTCACACAGTTTAACAGTGTGATCACGCTGAGGTATGGAGCAATTTTGAAAATATTAAATTTTTTTCTCATCAGCTCCATTAATGAAAATAGTACCTCTGAAAATTACCTGGATACTTATTTGATATCACACTGAACAGGATTTTCTATTATAACTGCCTATGCAGCTCGTCTTTACAGCTGTAGTAGAGATGGGAGTAATGGAAATCATATCTCAACTACCATTTCACCTAAACTCACAAGTGGCTCACAAGTACTTTTATCAATTCCCTGGGCTAACACTCAGGAGAGCTAATAATAATACAAATAAAATAAAAATATAGAGTTAGAATAAAAGGAGTTTAGCTGCAGGTACTAAGTTGGCTGGTCTGATCCTGTTCAGCAGGTTGTTCCAAAGCCTATAAAGGCATTTTGATGGAGGAATCTGATCAGATTTGTTATCAAATAACTTCACTTCTTTTTTTACCAACGACCACGCAGCACATAGTCAGACATCAACACACTGTTTTCACAGCATTCACATCTAGACTGGGTTAATCAGAAGAACTGTCCAAGTTTATTAGAAGACACATAAAAGCATCAAACTGCAGTGATATAGCAGGATGCATGTTTAACTTAATTTAAGTCATGGGTTCAACAACGTTAGTAGAATCCTCTGGGGACCATGAATTTCTGTAAAATGTCAATCCATCCAAGAGTTGTTGAAATATTTAAGTCTGACCAACATTCCCATCTTGTGTAAAAATTTTAAACTAATTCAAATAATGGATAACTTTTACACACAGAACATGTTCAGTACAAATATGCCATATGCATAAAAGATTTTGAGTGACAGCATTATGATTAAATTATATTGATGAATATGAATAACCCTGTTGTGACTCCAGGCCTTTGAGAATTTCTTTCCAAACTCAAATCTTATGCATAATTCCAGAGAGTGTATGACGACAGCAATGTAAATCGGTACATTTTGTGCTCTTGTTGTATCTCAAGTTGAATGCATGTGGCCACAAAGCAGAGCTAATCAGCTCATTGTCTCCTGAAGTGTGCGGTTTCTGACCTAATCAAACATAGGCGTTTTCTTTATGTATGTCCGAATGTAGAATACAGATACTTGTCAAGACTGTCTGAACTGCAGGTGGTGCATTGTCTATTGATTATTACTATGTAGCAAACAAAGCCTCAGATGAATGTCAACCCCCACCCCATACTCCAAACGAACCACATCCACCTGGCCACCACTAAGGTTATGTCATCTCACCACTCCTGTTCACCCCGTACACAGAAGACTGCAGGAGCTCAGATCCTGAGATGCTGTACATCAAGTACTCTGACGACACAATCATTATTGAAACCACTAACTTTAACTACCGCATCAATAAGGAAATCCAATTACCTGGACCTAAATCCCAGCAAAACTAAAGAAATGCTAGTGGATTTCAGGAGGGACCGGCCCACTGCCCCGACCCTGGAGGTAAAGATAGTAGAGCGCGTTGAGAAGTTTAAATACCTTGGCACTACCAGGCGGCAATCTCTGAGGTCTGAAATGTGAAGCCAATGCGGAAGTGCCTTAATCTTTCATTCTTTCTAATAACCAGCCCCCTGCTGGTTATTAACCAGACCTTATTAGGGGGCAACTTCTCTGATTGCAAAAAAAAGTCTAATTGTATAGAAGTCTATGAGAAAATGACCCTACTTCTCACTTGATTTATTACCTCTGGAAATCCACACTGACTTTTGATATTACAGCAAAGTTTGGAGGGATGAGTGCTATCAACCTCAACCCCCTCAACAGAATTGTAAAGATGAGCAGCAAGATCATCGGGCAGGAACAGGAGCCACTCAGCATCATCCGTAAGAAAGGCCTCACAGCTGAATTTACTACTTTACTACTACAACCTCATGCCCTCCAGACGTCGATATAGGTCCCTACCCCTAAGAACCAGAAGGGTCACATCTAGTTTCGTTCCTACCCCCATCCGTCTACTTAACACTTAACTTCCCCTTATAGCTCTACACAACTATATGTCTGTTTTATATGGTTTTACATGTCCCATTTGTCCACTGCACAAGTGAAGTTCCTCATGGAAAATAAAGTAATTTGAATTGAAAACAGCATTAGATAACAGGTGAAAGCAAATTAACGGCGATGTTCCAGAGTCAGAGGCTCGGCCACATCAGCAGGCCTCAGCCCTCATGGGTATTGGAGACTGACTGATCATTTGTCTAACTGTTGATTGCTCAACATGAGTTCTGATTATCACAGAATGGAAACATGAAAAATAATTATATGTGGTCAGAGGTGATTGCCCCCCACGGCGATCTCATTTCAAAAGGAAGATAATTAAATGGATCATAAACCAGCATCTAATAAAAGATGCATTCTCTCCAGGGATCATGATGACAATGGATTTGTAATTGCTCGACGCCAGCCAGTCTTTCATTCGTAAATCCACTAACGTCCTTTCAATTACGGCAGGTTTTAAACAGAATAAAAGGGTTAGCAGTATTATCTTAAGTGGATCTGATGCAAGGCTGGAAACAGGTCAAAGAATGACACTATGTTCAAAACTGCATTCGCTGCAAGAATGAGAAATAGCAACATATATAGAAACAATGTTGTAAAATCTCTCCCACAGGGATACTCAGCTTCAGTCTTCATGAATTTTGAAGAGAAGCTTCTAATTAAATGGAGGATTAGAGCATTAGCATGAGTCCTTGCATAAATTTGTCATTAACTGTGATGACAAATTTGTAAAGGGATGAGGTGTAACAGTCCCTAAGCGTTTGTCCTCCATCATCCCACAATTTAATCTCAACTAAATATCCTCATTCGTCATTGAAAAGAAAAAACATTCACACTAAGGTCAGTCCACAACCCAGTCACCAGAAAAAATGTTGGCATTGAACGTTTCTGCAAACCACGGATACGTTGAATGTCGACGTTTCTGAACCAAAAATATGTTTCATATCAACCTTGTATCACGCTTGCAGAAACGCACAATGCTAAAGTTAACGTTGTGAAATTACTTAGGTTTATGCAATAAAACTGCTTGGTTAAGGTTAGAAAAACGATTATGGTTTGTGTTATAATAATAATGCAACCACATGATGTAACAACTTAACTAGCATAAATAAGTAACAACCACCCTTAACGGACTTTCTTATGTAATGTTACGTAATAAGCGTAAACTCAACATTTTTCTTTTGGTTTCACACACGAACACAAACAGTGTTCACCTGGATGAAAGTCCTGTGTTTGTTTGACCCATCCACAACCCCTCCCACCTGCCCTTACTGGACTTTGTTGCTCTTTATATGCATGGATGTATAAAGAAAACTGGATACAGCGTTAGAGGCGAGTTCCCATTCATTCCTATGAGAGTTGCTCAGTGACGCATGAAGCCAAAATGGCTGCTGAGTGATAAAATACCCGGATCAACTGGCGATCTTCTGCATCCATTGAGCCCATAGAGCAGGCGCAATAGCATTTTCGCCTCTCAGCCTTCAGCCTTGAACTGGATCTCATTCACATGAACAGAAGAAGGAAAATAACTCTGGATTCAGCTACTAGTGCATTTTACAACTTTTAGAAAGTAATGACACTACTCAAGTGTTCGTACTGGGAAGTTGATTCACCTAAAAAAATTATCCGCGGATTTACAGATGTCTCTTTTCCAATGTAGGTCTATGGGAAAAAGTATTTTTGTGACCAATGGCATCACGCGACGGACACGGAAGATGTAATTCCACCGTTTGGCCACTACGAAAATTAGCTTCAAGCCCGGCGCCCTTCCTGGGGGCTTGATTAGACCATGTAACTTTCAATAACGGTGACTCCATTTTGTCAACTACGTCACTTGCCCACATAAAAAAACAACAACCAGAAAAACAAAAACATCCACACATGCCAAAATCTTTTCCTTGCGACTGTGCTGCAGTCCAAGATGAAAGGAAAGTTAGAATTTAACAAAATGTATCACAGTTAATGTAAAATTACAAATAATTCAACAACAAATTATGTACAGACTCTATTATAAGAGAGATAGAGTCCAAAAATATGACTTACAGTATATCAGAGAGCTGTCTAAAATGTGGAATTGTGCTCCGTGCTTGCTGGGACTGTTGCAAGACTTAGTTCAACGCTGGTATTCAGAGGTTGAGCTTGTTTGTTGTGAATGTATTTTTTTGTTGCTGTTGGTCATTGTTAGGGTTGTATTTTTTTTTTTTTTATATTTGAAGTGTTTATGATGAAGGCAGGTACATATTGGGAAATTAGAAATAATCTTTATCAGATATATTTTATTCTTGGATCAAACGGACAACAACAAACAAATCGCAGTGTCCTCTAACTCTAAGATAAGCTTTGTCTGGGGCTTTCAACAACATCTGGCTGTCTTCGAAAGCGGATGGATATATTCGGTGACTATATGGATTTTTTTTTTCAGTTCTTAGTATTAGCTCTCCACACTGTTTTGGGGTTACAAAGTGGAGACTACTGCTGCCCCTCTGGAGCAGTGCATCGATGGAGCTTACATGACCTGAAACGTCCTGATTCTTTCCACTATCACTGCAACCTATAAAGTGGTCAGATAGTCTTATCAAGGCTTGTTAGCATTTTAATTACAGATGAAGCTGATAGAGTGAGAGGCACAGTTTTTGAGCTAATTCCTCTGGGGTTTAAATGCACTTTTTCCTATCTCGTTAGATATAATCTTTATACAGGCCTTCACACAGTTATGGGGCCATAAAACCAGTGTTTACACACACACACCAACCCAATTATTATGCTAATCCCCTGATATCTTTATCTGGTTTTGGCTATATGACAACGGGACGAAAGGGTGGTAATGAGCTGGTTCCATCATAAAATCAGATAGACAAACACACAGGTTTGAAACAATTCTCCAGTTGCCTGCAGCCAAACATCTCATTTGCTGTTATTTATTCCTCATCCACATACATTTTATTACTGCCCTTTGTGTCAAAACTGCCTCTTTTAAAATGCAGGTACTGCCCCGTGTGACTTAACACCTGCCAAGGCTTGAAAATTGGATTGTAAACACCTTGAAAACAAAAGCACATTTCCACAAAAGATGTAAATGCTAACCTCAGTGGTGGTACCTCTCTTTGAATCCATTGTGCGGTCAACAAGCGTCTACGTGGGGGGCAGCGGAAAGTTTATCTGAGGCCACATTTACAACAAATCTATTTTGAGAGGTTTATTCCAGCCTTTGAGTGTTTGCTCTGTTTTTTTCCTTTGGCGAGTGGCAGGGGAGATCAATGCCAATCAACAAAAAACCCCACCAAGATGTCTGAAAAGTGGGTCTCAGTCCTCACACTTCTGAAATGTTGTCCAGCGTGTTAGTAACACGTTCTTATCCCAATTCATCACTTACCGCTGCTTTGTCATGTCCATTGGCATCACTTTATTTTTGGCATCAAAGCCACTATAGCTACCTTTGGCGTCACTTTAGGATTAGGCAACAAAACCACTATAGTTAGGTTTAGGAAAGAACATCCTGGTTGGGCTTAAAACCACTAAGTTTGTACAGTGAAAATGACACTAAACCTTGTGAACATGGGACACGAACAAACAGCTGGTAACAGGAATGCAAGGGACACGAACAGCGGTCTCCTGGATGAATGGCCTGTGTTTGTTGGACCCATCCACCACATCTCCCACCCGCCCAGTGTCTCTCTTTCGCTCTTTAAACTAGGTCCCCACACTCCCGGCACACTTTATTGGAGCGTATCCTGTTGCCACGGATGGGTTTATAGCTAATGGAACATCCAGTGCGTTTCATACTGGAGCTAAAGGAAGCTTTGTGCACCAGTACCAAACGCCTATGGCCATGACAAAGCCTTGGTTTTTAATTCCCCGGGAATGAGAACGGGCTGGTGTTAGAGGTGAGACAAATGTGTCTTGACCTGTGTTTCAGGTCTCAAACCTACAAGAATGATGGGTCACTAACCTCCAGTACAGCTACTTGTGAATCTCAAACCAAATGCAAATAAAAAGTAAACTTTACAGTTTTTTTCTGCGATGCAGATCAAAGAAAATGAGCTGAAGATGTAATCGCATCCTCTTTTAAAGCAGATTTTCAGAAAAATATATCCACGTTCCAAATGTATTAGAGAAACAGTCAGTTTCTGAAAGTTTTTACTTGGCTCCAAGTTTGTTTACCGTATGCTGAAAATGAATAAGAACCTTTCGGCAGATACTCGAAGTACAACATCAGTGGAGGTGGAGTGATCTCCTGTGTGTGCCTCAAGTTTACCCCACACGACTCACCTCTGCCTAATTTAATTCATAAAAAGAACCTGATTGACATGTTGTCTCTTGAAGGCATGAAAGCTGATTAGCAAGTCACGTGTCACTGCTGTGTGCCACAATTATAGATTTAGCATATACAAGTATACAAACTTAATTGAATTGCCGATGCAAGGCGCATCTCTGCATACAGAACATGGTCTGGAGATTTCAAGGGCAATGCCCATGAATGCATCAAGTGAATACAAATTATTCACGCACTCACACATATGGCCAAAGATAGATCTGTTTTAAAATGTCAACTGAGCCATATGACGCCAAACAATGGTACTGTTAAAGCTGCACGGTGCAAAATGTCATCGAAGACGTCTCCACTGTGGAATTTACTTCGGCATGGCAGATCCTCTAAACTGGTAACGTGACAGGGTGCACAGTCGCCCCTTCATGTAGGCAATGGGGGTAATCATTAGAACATCAGAGTGGCCTGTTGGTAAGAAAAGGCAGCGGGGAGTTACCCACCCCCTGCTCAACGGGGTACATATTGTAGCTACGTATGTCTACAGCGGTACCCTGAACAAAAAGGCTGCTTGCCAGGCTGAATAATAAGTGTAAATAGCCTATGCAAATCAAGCAGCATGACTATTGTTCAGAGAAAACTGGCACACAAAGCACTCTCTCACCAACGACATCAGAGAAAGCAGTCAAATTTTATAGAAAAATGTATTAAAGTGGATTAATACATTTAAATTAAAGCTTGCTATCTTAGAGTTAATTTTAATTTAATACACTCACTACGCAAACTGATTACTGAGAATAATTTGATTAATGGTATAGTTTGACTAAAGCTTCCAGGAAGCCGGTTTTCCCAGTAAGCTGAGTTCACATGATCTGTTTGCAGAAGGACCCAAAAGAAACATCATCAAATTTTATTTAAAAAATAGGACAAAATGTATTTTTCTTCTGTTGCGTTTCAAAAAATGATTGCAGCACTATTTTTCTTTTCTGGTCAGTAGAAGCACACAGTAGGTGACCACGTCGCTCCTTCAGTGTGATCCGTTTGTCTTCCCTCCTGCTTGTTTCTTCCCCCGTACTGCCACCTGTCTCCTATCAGGAAATCACTTAAAAGCTACAGTGAGTGATCCACATCCATTGCAGATGAAGTGTCCTTATTATTAACTTAAGTCAAATAGAAACAGGTCACTCAAATGTGCAAATTTAGACAGTAATGAGATTGGAGGAGACAAACTTGGATGTATAATTGAAATTGAAAATGTGTTGGCTGCCAGGGTACCAGTGCCAGTGGATGATTTTAAAAAAAAGAAAATGTACCAAGGTCTCGACCACATTATACAACAAGCCAACTCCAAAAATTACATTTTGGGACTTGTTGAAATGAAACAGCACTGATAAATTAAAAGAGCTATTGATCAGTCTAAAGTCTTTCATTAAAAGTTTAATTAATGTCTTTGTTTGCAATTGTTTTTAAGTGTGATTTTGGTGTTGCTGTGATTGGTTTAACATTGAGCAATAAATCACGTTGAGTGCAGTGGCAGACCTCATGAATCACCAAGTTTCTGTTTTTATTTTTTTAGCGTGTTGTTTTAAAATGTATCCATGGTTGTATATAAATGTATGTTTGTATTTGTAAATGTGTATGTATGAGTATGTATGGATTGTAAATGAAAACAATTGAAAATGTGCTCTATTGGTACCGACGAGTCTCCCCTTTACAGACATGCCCACTTAATAATCACATGCAGTTTTGGGCAAGTGATAGTCAAGTCAGTACACTGACACACTGACAGCTGTTGTTGCCTGTTGGGCTGCAGTTTGCCGTGTTATGATTTGAGCAGAAAAAATGTTGGCATTGGACATTTCTGCAAACCATTGATATGTTGAATGGCGACGTTTCTGAACCAAAAATAAGTTTCATAAATACGTTACATATCACGCTTGCAGAAACGCATGGTTAACATTGTGAAATGATTGGTTTGGCTTAGGCAACAAAAGTACTTGCTTAAGTTTAGAAAAAAAATCGTGGTTTGTGTTCAAATAATAGTATAACAACGTAACGTAACAAACATAACAATGCAACAAAACCACTATAGTTAAGGAAAGAACTACATGGTTTGGCTTTAAACTACTACATTCGTACAGTGAAATTGACACTGAACGTTGTGAACACGGGACACGAACAACCAGCTGATTGTAACGTGACGGACGGGACACGAACAGCAGTTTTCTAGATGAAAGCCTTGTGTTTGTTGGACCCATCCACCTCCCCTCCTGCTGGCCCGCCCGCCGGATGTGTCTCTTTTCGCTCTTTAAACTACGTCACTTGCTCTGACCGAATGCAAAAACGGCATCATTCAACTTATCCCTGGTTTGCAGAAACGTCCAATGCCAACATTTTTTCCTGGCAACTGGGCTGCCGTCATTCAGCAAAGAGGTATTAAACCAATTGACATTCTTTATACATCAAAGTTGCACAGTCAACTTTGCCATTTAACCCAGTTTTCTGCAGGGAGACAGTTGACATTTTCACTACAAAAAGCCACATTGCTGGTTCAGTGCATGAATTCATCTCAGCTCTCACATGCCTCAGCAGGCATTGATTTTGGTGACACTATGTAAAATGCAATTTCTACAGTTTCCTGTTCTTTATACTCCATTCATAAATTTGATTGATGTGTTCCTAACACATTGGATTTGCTACTTTAATACTCTTGTTTGTATAACATTTGCTGTGTTCTCCTTAAAGCTTCACAAATCCCCACAGGGAACATTAAAAATGCATCACTCTTCTCAGTTTGTTAATCCAGGGGTTGAATGTGCATACATTAATTTCAGGCCTCTTTTCTTCCATACACTGCTGTACAGTAATTGTACATACTGTGCCATCCATTATCAGGGCGTGCATTGTTCTGCCCCCAGCAATAGAGGAACACAAATGTCTTTGACGCAAATAACAAAAAAAAAACAAACACCCGATGCTATGTGTAGGAGGAGGGAAACTAATTGGAAGAAAGAACAAGAGAGAATTAGAATTACCGATCGCCCTTGTCGTGTGCGTATGCATGTGCATGCGTGTTTGAGTTGCAGGGATGGGGATTTTTAGTGAGACATACAGTAATATCCAGATTAATGTCAGCACCCCTGAGGCATCTGTTGCCATGGCTGCATGCCAGGGAATAATACTGGATTTTAGTGGAGGTGGACTGGTAATCATGAAAAGAGCCTTTGACAAATGAGAGAAGGAGGCAGTGGAAGGACGTAGATGACATAAATAAGGGATTCAGAATGAAGCAGATTAGCTTAAAGACAAACATTTCACAGTCAGGGGCATAAGTCTATCAGCAGACCGCCGACAAGAAGGAATTAGAAAGCTAGCACGATAAAATTCCAATTAAAACTTTTTTTTCTTTTGAGCATGGTCTTTGTATGCTCTACAAAAAAACCTTAAATGAATTTAAACTGGCTGAAGTGAAGCTGTGGGTGCAAATTGAGCAGCTTTCTTATCGACGCTTCCTCCCACTTTTCTCCGCTGCAGAAGTCATTGTTGGAATAACACCTGCTGAAGCACAACACTCTCACTGAAGTGTATTTAGGAACCATCAGACTGCAGTTGTTTGACTCTTAAACTGCGACGCTGACATTCAATTGCTTGATTGACCCTTTTGAATCTCTTCTTCAAGCTTCACTCAAGGAGAAGTGGCATCTGAAACAGGTGCTGAGGCAGATTAGAGGGATGACGGCTGAGTGTTAATGGACCGGGGCTCTGTCTTAGATCAGCCGGGGAGGAGGGGAGAATACAAGAGGATGGACAGTTTTAAGTAGGATGGTGACATACAATTGATGTCTAGGGAAAAGAGAAGAAGTTCATGGATGTCAAAGCCAAGTCGTGATGCTGCAAGGGGAGACGGGAAACACTGAGTGCTCGGCCTCATTCATGGAGTAGCATCTAATACTTGTAGACAGGGCAGTGGAGGTAAATGAGGAGCTACTTAATTATAGATAGCAGTAGGTGAACCCTGTGAGGTGAACAACCATGAGAATATATACACAGTAGTATAAATATTGGTCATGAACCAGAAAGTGTTGTCTAATTCATTTCATTAACATTGGCATGATATTACCTTATAAAGTTGTTATGGTTTGGGTATTGTCTCCTCCAGGAGACAGGGAACATTAGCATTGTTTTGGAGTTCAGTCCACCCCGCAAATGTAAGTCCAATATCCACTTTCTGTTTTACTCGAACTGCTAGTCGCTAACTCGGTCAGTTGGTTGTTTAGTGGATTTAAAAAATACCTATTATGCTTATTTTCAGGTGCATACTTTTATGTTGGGTTTCTACTAGAACATGTTTACATGCTTTAATGTTCAAATTATGCTTCATTTTTGTCATACCGGCTGTGCTGCAGCACCTCTTTTCACTCTCTGTCTGAAACGCTCTGTTTGAGTTCCTGCCCCGCCCTCTCGCAAAGCCCAGTCTGCTCTGATTGGTCAGCTGGTCCACTCTGTTGGTCAACCGAACCAAACTCTTCGGACTCCGCTCCAGCTCCACTCTAACTAACTTTGTTTGAGGGCGTTATACAAATGTGTTACTTGGTGACATCACCACGTTACAGAAGAAAAGGCGGGACTTCAAGCAAGGTGTTTCAGGCAGTTCAGGAGCAGTGTTTCTGGGGGGAAGAGTAACTCCCTTTGGCGTGGACTTTGGGCTTTGTAACTTTGCAGACCTTTTACATGCACCAAAAAACTATATAACACACTAAAGGAAAGGGAAAAAGCATAATAGGTCCTCTTTAGCAACGTCTGCTGTGGATGGAAACAAGATTGATGAGAGCGGTGAGAGTGAACCAAAACATTAAAGCTTATACTGTAGGCCGTAAGACCACAACCATGAGCGGAAAGATGCTCCGTAGAGCTGAGGAGAACTGCAGAGACGGGGTGATAATTCTCTCTACTTCATCACTACCAGCGACCCCTTTTACATTACATTTAGTAATTTAATCCATTGTTAGTATAAAAACATTCATTCGAGCGGCTTTATTTTCTCCTGGTGTTCAAACTACTGTTTTAAATGCTTTTCTACGCCAACATGATTAACAGGGAGAAAATCAGCTTGGAATTTCCTCGGCATGACTTCAATCAAGGTGTTTGTTTTGGTTTTCAAAAGACTTCATCGACTAAACACTTTACATTCGTACTGTAGATGCTCGTAGGGGTAAATTAACACACAATAAAATGATGAGTAAACTGAATTTAAGTGGGAACATTCCTGATTTAGTGCCCATTGATGGTTATTCCATCCATTCATCCAGCCATTCAAGCCACTTGTTATGGTGACAACATAATAGACTGCTCTGTCATCTTTGTAGGATTTACAATGAAGACTTAGCTGCTATTCCTACTCCATCCCTCCTTGTATCACAGATATGGTTATTATGTGTCACTTTTTCTGGATTGTAAAATAAGACACTATATAAACTCACAACAAAAGGAACAGATTTCAAAACATTTATGAGTAATTTAAGCCTGAGAGGCATTTTACAGTAATCTCCTTGTGATTGAAACATGAACTGGCAGGGGGACATTCAGTATATACGGCATATGGCGGATTTCCCTTTGAGGTCTATGATATAATGGAGATTAATCTTTATGAAAAACTAGTCCATTTGCACAAATTAAACATGTAATTAAAATAATAACTTAATATTTATACACACAAGCTTTCGAACTAATTTGTTGCCATAAAAGCATTAAGGCTACACTAACACTGTTTAAATTAGGATTTGCATAACATTATCGGACAGCTTTTAATGTTTGCTTAATATTAATAGAGTCAGATTACAGATTAAGAGTCTGGAAAATTCAATGCACGGTGGAAAAAAAGAGTACAACTGCAGGTTAATGGAGGATTTTCTGCAAATAACCATTAAATGTGACAGGTCATAGGTTAGGTGACGGCCTACTGTATGCAGGAGGGAGAATGATTATAAAATGATTTATACATGCGTCTTTTCATATTGCACAATAAAATTCCATTGCAATTACCCTGAACTGAACCGTATAACCTTGATTACCAGTGGCAGAAACCTCATTGTTTTTGTAACGTTGATATGATTTCCTAGCTTTGCGATTTCATTTAAGACGAAAGAGAAAACAATAAATCAAAGCGTAAAGTGAACATTTGTCACACTGATTCGTATCTGAAAAATCTACTGAGACTGTAAAAACATCTTATCTGTATCAATAGAAAATAACATCTTTCATGTAATGACTCAACAGATGCAGTTAAAGCAACAACCCTTTCTCCCCTCATGACTGAAATCTCTTAAGTTCACAGCGCCGCTGTCAAAAATGCAAAAAAAAAAATATTACCATTTGGCGGCTGTGGCTACTCACAGGTGCAAACTCTAGTTGCTAAATTGTTCAATTACGAATCAGAGCAGAGGGCCAAAGGTGTCTCCTGTCTTGGAGATGAATCAATGTTCGCATTACGGCGAGAGGTAGAGGAGGGGGAGATGAATAGATGGAAGACGAAGAGCATCCTTGGTTGTATCATTCATGCCAGGCGAATATTTCCCCTGCTGTTTAGCCAGACAGAGCCCTGCCTGGAATGTGGAGGAAAACAAACCAGCATCATCTTAAGAGAAAATGTTAAATGTGTAAGCCTCTTATCATATTTTTCTTTTAGCAGATCAGCCTTCACAGCTGGTTCTTATAAATATGTATTCATAGAATGTCATATGTTATGATTTAGATGTGAAATTCAGCTTTTAGGTGACATAGAAAGGTTTCAAGAGATTGTTGGAGTTTTGTATTTTGTGTAGCATTAAGCAGAAACAACTCAGATTAGCAGGCAGAGACACAATCACTGAAGCTGCTGAATGCCGGCCTATTTAACCAGCCTGTTCTCATTTAAATTCAACATAATGCACATGTTGTTTATCTATTTCTCTATATACTTTACAATGTGCATCCATCTGTTACAACAATCTGTTATTTCTTTACTGTTCTGAGATTTTATCATTTTTAATTGGTTAGACAGCATTCAGATGACAGTCAAATGGAAAGCTAAGCTAATGGTTAAGTAAACAATTTGGTTACGGTAAGAGTTGAAGGCAGACATACAGTATTGTGGCAAAGTTCCCACCAGTATGATGGCCAAAACTCAAAGACAATACAGATGAGTCTTGAGATGTCTGTACCAACAGTGGATGGTAGATGTTATGAACTGAAAAAAAAGAAAAGCCAAATTATATCTGAGCTAATAGTGTTTCCAAAAATACGTTTATTTCCATTTTCTCTAATGTGTGTGTCAATTTAAAAATAGTCTCACTGAAAGGGTTTGGCATTTGGGGAAATATGCTTTTTGTTGAGATTTAGATGAGACGTTTCATCAAACGCTCAGCAAAAAAAGAGAATATTTCCCTAAATGTCAAACTACTCCTTTAAAGCTTAAATATAAGTCTGTTCTAGTTTTTGCTTGATTGACAGGAATCCTAGCCGAGCACGACAGGTTGAGGCCACACTTTAAAGACTTGGATCCAGTGTGTCAGGGCAAATTTAAAGGCCACACCCCAAGGCCCTAGTGTTTTCGGTGTGTCCCACACTGTCAGCTGTAGTCTGCCTGTGTCTGAGTTTTTTCGGCGGTGGCGCCCGTTGGTGAGAGAAATCACTCTGATTGGCTGTTCAGCTTAAATGAATCAGTACACGAGAAGAGAAATAGAAGTGAGGAAAGCAAGCCAACGAGTAAAGTCAAGGAAAAACACAGAAGGCTCTTCTCATCTTTCATCTTCATCTCATCTGATCATTCCAAGACACACAATGACATGACCATGGCTTAAGGCTTCAAAATGTCAGAAACCCAAGAATGATGAGTTGTGTTTCACTACAATCTGTGGTATTCTGCCATCACCATTGACCACCTGCTTGTAGTCGTATTGTAGTGGAAATATCTCTCTCTCTCTCTTCAGGCAGAGCACATCCACTATACTTTACCTGCAGTTTACTGTCAGACATTTTCTCATTTTAATACAAATTCAAGGTCATGTTTAGCCAGCCAGAGCTAATGTATAGAAATTAAAATTTTTGAGGGCACTTACCACTGACACATGAAATGGAACAAGAACCATATCTTTTTTTAATGGTTTATTTAATACGGACAGATATCTGATGCAACTATCACAGAGTTTATAGTTGATGCTGTTTGCAACATCCGTCCCTCCCTGTGAGAATTTTAAGTAGGTACAATACAGTATGTATGAGTATGTGAACTTTTTTGTAATGTGGATGTCACCTCATGCTGTGCACATTTTGGTCGCAGATATTGGCTAAAAAAAATGCATCTGGCATGTAGAACAGCCCCGGGAGCTTCTCATAAGCCTCTACTGGGCTCGAAGAAAATCCTGACAGAATCCCTCATGTTTTTGTTTTCTACAGCATAAATAAAGTCCACGCTATCCATTGAAGCTTTTTTGGAACCACCGTCATCCTTCTCCTTGAAACTATGGATTTGACATACCTCTGTGACACCAATCTTCCCATAGTCATGCGTCACCGTTTTCTTCAAGGCAGCATAATTGGATTTGAAATGCACTTTACCCAACTCCCGCTGCTGATGTACTCTGGCATATAGATTTTCCTGTCAGATTTACAAGATTGGTCACCATACATTGCAGTATACCCCAATGCACAGATCCCAATAGAACTGAGACAGCTGTTTTAATAATAACAAAAAGAAAAGTCTGAAGAAAAACAAATACAAGTTAACTTTTCATTCAGCTCTCTGTCAACGTACTTCAAGTCTTGTTGATTCAGACAGCGTGTCACCCGTAGACTGTATAAAATATGGACCTAGTCTCCGTGACTTCACCCATAGGTTTCCGAAGAGCTGTTGTGAAGCTCAAAGTGGGCGGCTCTGACCGTCGCCATCTTGGCAGTGATGACACAGCTTAACTCCTGGCTAATTCAAAAATGGGAAAAGAGGTGCCAGGCTGTAAACATGTTTATTTCTGCTGTAAAGCTGGACATTTTAACATGGGGGTCTTTGGGGATTGACTCGCTTTTGGAGTCAGCCTCAAGTGGCCATTTGGGGAACTTCAGTTTGTGGCACTTCCACGTTGGCTTCATTTCTCAGCACTGGAGGTTGTTGCTTGGCTTGACCAGGAAAATTGTTCATATTTATTAATTTCTTATGTATTTAATAATCAATGTGTTACTGTTCCACAGCCAGGACAGAATCCGCGTTGCTCCTCGTGGATCTGAGTTTCGACAATTTGTCGGCGCACCCTGGAATAAACTTTCCCAGGGTGGCTGCGCAGTGTGATACCCCGAGATATTGGAGCACATCCTCCTTCGGCCCCTTTTTTGAAATTTTTTTTTGTTTTGTTTCAATTTACTGCTTAAATCTGCGATCATAATCCGGAAGAAAATATGTTTCCCTTGAAACGTAATTGAGAATACAGCTTAGTTGTATGGGAAAGTTATTTTGTAGACAGAGCTGCTTCTTTTTAATAATACATTCTATTCTTTCTCCTGCAGTATCACGTATTCAATAGATATCTGAGGAGAAAGAAGAAGAGCCTCCTCCTTTGTTGCTGTGTCACATCATGTTATGGTATTATGTACTAGATTGCAGTCCAAAGGACAGTTCAGTAATACAACATGACATATGGAAGTGAATATGGATGAGGAACTGAATGTAAATGTGCTCTGCATATACAGTATATGTCTTTTTGGAAAAGAATGGTGACTGCTGTCTCTGACTTGTGTCATTCACAGACTAATGATGCATTCCTAGTAAATCTCAGTTGGGTGAGGCTGACACTCCATGTTTCTTGAGGTGACACAAAAATGGCAAGTAACAGAAGGGTAATCATGATGAATAAATTCATGTTATTTACTGCATTTTTTTGTGACTGTAAATGTGAAGGGCACCACTTTGGTCCCCCTTGGAAATATCTCAACAACTATGGGATGGATTGGCATAAAATTTGGTACAAAAAGTCATGATGCCCATAGAATTAATCCTACTGACTTTGGGGATCCTGTTACTTTTCCTCTAGCACCACCACAAGGTTGACATTTGTGGTTTTGAGGGAAATATCTTGACAACCATTAGATGGATTTATGTGAAGTTTGCTACATATATTCATGGCCCCCTGAGGATAAATTCAAATGATTTTGATGATCCCCTGACTTTTCCTATTGTGCCACCAGCAGGTCAAAAATCTTGACTTATATTCAGTAAATGATTTCAACAACTACTAGATGGATTGGCACAACATTTTATCCAGACAGATGATGTATTTGAATGACCTTGCTGTACTCTGGCAAAAATGGTGCACACAAAAGACATGCTTCTGATATAACTGTCCAATCTTTTTTTCAAAATAAATGTAGCAAAAGAAAGATGAAGCGAGAAAAAAGACCTTGATCCTGATCTCCTAAAGAAATTTAAATACCCTCCCTTCAGCAAAAGAAAAAGGAAAAGTAACTATATAACCTCCCCCCCTTGTCTGACTCTACCTCCCGTTCTAATATTTTTTTTGTACAGTCCCTTAGCTTCATCTCTGAATTGAGTTGCCTTTTTTGCATCTTGCCCCCAAACCACAAACAGTCTTATTTACTGTGCCAGGATTCCATTAATAGAACATGTTTATGTTAAAAATTGCAAACAATGTGGAAACATTGGATACCTATTAACTGCAGAAACCTTCTGTGTTGAGCATGTTTCGCTTCCTGAGGGAAGTACTTCAGTACTATATGTCCTTTGCTGCATTCTGTTCACATAGCTAGACATAGCTCCTCTCCCCGACATGAGCCCGACATCTCTGGGGAAGCTTAAGCCTGAAGGCAGACAGTTTTTACTCTTGTGGTACCTACAGCACATTCAAAACAGTACAGGGCAGATGGCAAGGGATCACAATCCAATATACTACATATCAGGGTCTGTCGATTGTATCTGGGCTTCCTTTCACGATATGTTAAAACTGAAATGATGATAAACTGTTCTACAGCCAGATTGCTTCACTGTCATCTTAAACCCCAGTCGTTTTAGTGAGGACAGCTTTTTCCAGCTTGAACTTTGTGCTGCATCCCTGGAAACACTGTGGAAATGAACAGCATGGACTGCAGCTATAGGTCTTTAAGGGATTAGAGACTTCACTGAAATGCCATCCGCATCCCACACAGAACAACACCACAGATTAAATCCCTGCTGAGATCTGAAACCTGCTTTGTTAACTTGAGGGCTGTCACAATTTCTCATTTGTTGTTGGTCAAAACCAACAATCTAAAGATAGTATTTGAAGGAAATGTCACAGATTTATATAAATCACACTTGTGTGATCCTTGTGACATTCTGATGACATATCTGGCCATAAAACCAGCTTAATCATAGTGTTTACTACAACATATTATTGAACATTTTGAACCAAGAGGGATTAAAGAGCTTCACCATGAATTCCCTGCAGTCATGTAGCTTTTTAAAAATTAAACATACATGGATCGAGGACGGTGAAGACAGTCAATTGAGCGGAGAGTCTAGTATAGTCTGATATACTCTCAGGATGGAAGAATACATATTGATTAAAGCCTCGTTCTGCTTGCTTATTGTTCTGCACGGCAATCTAGAGAATGCTCCGTAAATTGAACACTTAGAAAAGAAAAACTGCTTAATCAAAGGTCTAACAGCCTCAACACGAAGAAATTAAGAACAATAGCACTCAGCGGGGAAGAAGTTTACCGAGCACAATGCAAATCACGCACACGCACGTCAATTTGGATTTTAAAGTTCTGGCGATAAAAGAAATAGCAAGGAGATGTGGCATCTTAAACTCTGATCGGATGGCACTGCTATGTTTGTAACATTTTGGCCGCTTGTTGTTGTGTCTCTCAGACACCCAGAAGAGTTTCTATCAGAAATCCATTTTAAGGCTTCCTCAACACCCCGGCCTGCACGTCTGCAAGGGAAGAGAGAAATCTCCCAAATAATGACATCTGGTCAAAGGTTTGGGGAAGACAGAATTGCTTTGCCCATCATATGACAGCTAGTGGCAAAACTATCACCTCCATTATCCGAGATTTAGATGGCGAGGACCTCAGCTTCATCCAGTCGGTTCTTCATTAAGGTGCTGCTGAGGCAAATCCACATGATGATGCAGAATGTGAGCGCTACCCGTGGGGGTCTGTGAGATTGGATTTTAGTAGTTATGGTATTTATGTATTTATATATTTACATGTGGGATATAACAGTGGTGGGGTCAGTCAGAAGGACAAATTGGTGTATTCAACATAAATTAATTGTTGAAGGAAAATTTGTAACGATTTTCAATTAAAACCAGCCAATTACAGTGTAAGTATTTTGTATATGAAATACCAATTGAATACTCGGTAGGCTCAAGTGAAGAAGTACAGGAATAAGGGGTAAACAAACTGAACACCAATATTCAACTTTTATTCAGAATATGACAATATTCCGAATTTGATACTGGTCATGTAAACAGCATATTCTGAAGTAGGCCTTATTCCGAAGGGAGCATTTTCCGATTAAGATGTGGGATATGCCAATATTTATAATATTACGGTTTTAGGAGCATTCTTTGAACATAGCCTATACAACGCATTTGGAATATGCATCTCAATCTGATTTTTTACTGCGGTTTGCAACACGTGACCTCTTGCCTGTTTACAGCAGCTTTACAGCAACTTTTAAACATTATGAAAGACTTGGATATCAACAGGTTTTTGGACATGTGCAAATATCGCTACGACGACCTTTTTCAAGAAGGTGGTTGAAGGAATGAAAGAGGGAGGCTGTGTTTGCACGGGCAAACAAGTCCACCGGTTACGTTAATCGGAGTATGCATGGCTGCGGGAATATTAGTGTAATATTAATTTTCATTAGCCATGTAAACAGCTTATTAGGAATATTGTCTTTTTTTTCAGAATAAGGGCAAAGACCTGAATATTTTGTGCATGTAAACATAGTCACAAACTGGGCTGTGCGGCCATGACCAAAGATGAATATGCACACAACCAATCCAATTAACAAGTTATTTATTGATTTAAAGAACAACATGAGGCGTGGAATGTGTGTATGTGCAAATTTGTTTGGTGCAGCAACACAAACATAACATCAACCAAGAACAAATTGGGTGTCTCAGAGAGGAGAGAGAACCAGCAACTGATCTCCAAGAAGGTTTTTCAAAGAACCCTGGCACACAGGGCCCAGGTGTTTCCAGTGTTGCTGAAAAGCCCAGGTGCTGCCATTTTCACTGCTGACCCTCAGCTATGCCCACCTCCAGTGCCTGCAAGGAAAGCAGACACACAAACCCAAGTAACAACATTTACAAATTATTTCCCAAAGTTCATTATTATTATATAATAATATTATTTTGTTAGTATACCATGATGTATTTGTGCCATTATATATTTCAATTAAAGGTGGCATGCAGGGTTTCCTTGTAAACAAACAAAGTTTCTCTTTACATTGTGTGTATCCTTGAGGTCTAACAAAACTGCATTTTCTTCCTCCTAAAGCATTTGCAAAGCTAGATTCATCAGGTCGCCAAAGAGCAAGACTGTGTCCGCTGGATCTGTTAAGCCTCTTTCCCACTGGGGAAAAAAACAACCCACTAACACCCACTAACATCTGGCTTTTGCCTTTAGTGGGAAAGGTTACAATCTGCATTCATTCCCAGGTCAATGACTCTGAATTACTCTCATGGGAAGGCGTATATATAGCATGACATTACAAGGACATTCTGTGCGGCATGAAAACGCATTTTAGCCTTTTCGTGTGTCATTTGTAGGTCACACATCAAAACTATGGTAACGCCAGAAAATAGGTTTAGGCAAAACAACCACTTCGTTAGTTTTAGGAAAAATATCATGGTAAGCTTAGAATAAGTACGTAGACTAAGTAAAATACGTAGGGAAACAATGTAACAGAAGTACGGAAAACACGTGACAAATGTCAATCGTAACTTCAAAATAACTCCTGGTTGTAAGTCCTGTCCTTCTACCTCCCCTCCCACCCATCATAAGCAGTCTTTCTCACCTTTTATTCTACGTCACTAGCTCTGAGCATAGCATATTTATGTGGATGTGTTTACATTGCAGTCAGTGCAGACTACACGCCGTACAAATGACATTTACTGCGACCGGGCTGAGTAGCCACGGGTATTTATCGGCTCCACTTCTGATCGGCAGTGATGGAAACATGACAGTCGGGTGGACACGATCATTTTTGGCCCTTTTCTGGCGCAACGCTGTGACATGCAATGAAGTGAATACATTATAAATAAAATCAACAAGGATTTGGACAATTGTTATAATTTATTAATGTATAAAAGCCACCAGACTTCAGCCAGACAACTGTAAATTTATCTCGCTGATCGTCGTAAAACACACTCATCAAAACAAAACAAAACTCATCAAAACCGTTCCAGTCTTTGTTAGTCTTTCCACTGTTCCAACAATCACCAATTTTGTTTTGAGAGCTTGAAAGAGAGACTGGATGAGTAACAGATACATAAAAAAAATAAGTAACCACCGTTGTCAGGGTTTCTGTGGCTGGACCCAAATGCAGACGCTAAAAAGTAAGTATTTTATTACAGGAGCTTTTGAGGTTGGCATTGGTGGTGAGGAGGTTCTGGGGATGTGAGCTGGCAGGCGGGCAGGTAGGTTTTTCCTGGAGGGTTGGAGAGCAGCAGTCAGTTGAGGCGAGCAGGCATGAAAGTAAGCAAAGATAAACAAAGGAAACAAATTGGCACAATCTAGCAGGAGCTGGAAGTGTAGCACATAAACAAACCATGAATGGCAAAGATCCCGCGGAGGTTTATATTGAGGCAGCCCGGTCGCACAGCAGTACATAGACACAAATTTCCCCTTTTTTTTCGTGATGGTCAGCATGAAATCAATTCTCATGTAATCCACATTGTGAACGAGGAAGTATAAAGATTGTGAAACGCCGTGTAGGGAGGTCAGGATGGATGGATGAGTTCAAAAACACCAGACTTTTGCCCGGGAGACCGGTATTTGTGTCCCATGTGAAACCAGAAGTCAACGTTGATTTGTTTGCCACGTAAAGTCTGTACTTAAGTTACGGCACTTCGGTATTTTTTTTTTTAAGCCAAACCGCGATCTTTTCCTAAACCTAACTAAATAGTTTTATATTGAAAAAACTGAAAAATTGGAAATTGACACATACGTCATGTGTTGCTGGACATTCGTAGGAAAACGCTGAAATAATACGTTGTTGAAAGTCGTGCTGAGTGTCACATGAGAACGGAACAAATTTTGTTTTATTTAGTCCTTTATAATCATGATTTACTACATATATTATTTTAAAAGGTTTGTGTCCCTTGTAGATTTCATTGGTATGGAGACTGGAGCCTAAATTGAATATTTTTTTGACAATGTTTTTGTATTTGCTGAATTTCTTTCTCAACATACGATAGATAAATTCCTCAGACTTGACTGATGCCTTTTTTTTGTCATGATTGGATTTGTGTATGTGTCTTGTTCTTAGTGGGATGTGATTGTATATGTTTGACTGTATATCTGTTGTATTTCCAGTGTGGGATATATCCTGGAGCATTATTTATGGGAGGTTCATGCTTACAATTATGTTTGGATGATGTTTATGTTTATATGTATGGATGATGCAGGTGTGTTTATGCTGTTAGGGCTAACATAACGGAAAGTTTGATTTGTTGTTAGTTAATGTGTCTGAATAATTCTATGAGGGATGGGTTCTATAAATGACCAGAGACGAAAACAAGTTATTCATTCATTCATTCATGTAAAAAAAAAGGGAAATTTTTGTCTACGTACACAAATCAGTGAGATTGAATTTCGTCACTGTTTCACAAACTGCTGTGAGACTGTGTAGGAAGAGGAGCTGGATTGATTGGTGGGTAGGTGAGCTGATTGCAGGACTCTGGCAGGAGCATTGATTGCAGATAAAGTCCAGGTGGGTAGTGAGAAGGAGTGAGAGGACGAGAGGGGGAGGGAAACAAGCAAACAGACAAAACCGAAACGCTGAGAAAACACTAAAAAGCTACTAAGCTACTAAAAAGCCAGAAAAATAATAAAAACACAGTCACACCAGTCAGGCAGGTGTCACCGAAGAGGGATTGTGACAACTAAGATATTTTCACTGTTTACTCACCTTGCTTTCGGTGTTGACCGGCAACATACTTGCCAACCTTTCCGATTTCCCCGGGAGACTCCCGTTTTCCATTGCCCTCTCCCGGTTTCCTCCCGGGGTCACAATTCTCCCGTATTTCTCCCGATTTATGACAAATTTTCACACTTTTTTTTTTTTCGTTATCTCAGCCCGTTCTGCAACTGAACAGTGTGTATAATCCCTACTGTTTCCACATTAACTGTTATTTCCCGGCGGAAGAGAGCAGTCTGCTCATGACACAGCGCAGTTTGAGCTCATGTTTAAGCTGTGCTGGACACAACATGCAGCCCTCAAAGTTGGGCTTTGCTTGACACACTGGGCAAGCCATTGGAAATAATGGGTTTCAGAGCACAGTGGTGTTGTTGTCGCATTGTGTCTGAAAGGACTTTCAGTGTGTGAGAGCAGTGTGTGGAGCAAAAATAAATAAAAACGGATGAATATTAGTTTGTGCTAGAGACTCACACGCCAGGTTCACAACAGAGGGGCGAATTATTCCGTTTTCTTTCCTGAGAGTTAAAGGTAAAATCAAAAGTTTAACATAAAAATGCTGTTGTAGTGTACTTATTATGTTGTTATTTTCACTCTTTTAAAATCACCAGAATGTAGGAAACAAAGTCTCTGAAAGTCAAATTTTTCAACTCAAAATCCTCCCTTTTTTTAAATGTCTCAAGGTCAGTAAGTATGACCGGCAAGTTCGTGATGCCAAACGTGACCCACCAGAAAAAAAAAACAAATGGCATACTGGCGGAGTCTACCGCCTATTTTTAGCAGGTTTTCCGTGTTAGTGGAAAAAGGTTAAAAGCAACTGTTTGCTAACACGTTTCCCCTATCAACTTTATACAGTGAGAAATATGTCAATGTTACATAGCTTGTTGTAGCTTTTTTTTTTTTTTTTGCGTTGTGGCCAGAACATCAATTAATGCATGATTAAACAGCTGCAACACATGAATATGGATTTCCATAATTCTACTTAATCTGCAGCTGTGTTTCAGGAAGTACTTTTGACTTTTTAGCAGTTACAAACTAAGATATATCTGATCCTCCTCGTAGCTAATGTTTGTCATTCACTCTTCACTGATGCGTGTTATGTATAGTCAACTGTGCAACTATTCCTCCTGAGTAAAACACAGCACTTTCCAAAGACCTCTAACAAGGACAAAACATCCCAAGTCATCCAGTGTTTAAATACACTGCTTAGATTTCAAGCAAGCCAGAGAATCAGCTCAGCTTATTGCATTTAGTTCATACCCTCGGATTTATTTCTGTCCCCGTGGTGCTCACACTCATATACTGCTGCGATTACGTTCGCAGTGCTCACACCTGGGATCCCCACGTGGTTAAGGTCTCCAGGATGAGAATGTTTACATTAGACATGATCGCATAATTTCACCTTAAACTGAGCAATGAGGAGCAGCGGCAGATGTCTCAAGTCTCTAAGGTTTGAACGAGAGCTCTGACAGCATTATGGCACAGCTTAATCTTCTTAGTTTCATGGACCAAGAGACAGAATGTGGCATCATTACAGCTGAACTGAATCTTGAACTCCGGCCAATGTGGGCTTTTCTATTATACTGTGTTGGCGTTAAGAACACCCAATAAAAATGTCTTAAAGAGACATGTCATGCAACACCACAAATTCCAACATTGTGACATGCATGACGCACACAGAAGTCTGAAAAGGGCCTGAGAACAAAAACCATTTCACACAAGGTTAATCTGAGGCGGTGAGAGTGACATCCCGTAAGGCGGTGTCAGGCGATTTTACAAAGGCACCCAGAGTGCGTCAGTCTAGTACGCTATATCATGATGAAGCTCGCATGGAAGGAATCTGCCTCTAGGAAATAAAGTGGCTGCGATCAACATAGTAATTCATTCTCAATGAGTGATGGAGTGTCTGACATGCCAGCTCACACAAGCAGCCTCACAGAGTGGCACTTTTGTTATTATACCCTATGCGTGTTTCTGCACATGACAGCATCCTCTCCAGCCTGGGAGTTTTTTTTTTTTTTTACTGAATTTCATACCTTTTAGATAAGTGGAAAAAATATATTTTCAAGCCTTCCCTGGCAGCGTACTCTCCACTTTCAAAAGACAAATTGAAGAGTCTATGAACTAACACCAAATTGGTGATCGCTGTGAAAATAGAAAACGTTGAGTCACACTCTGTAAATGAAACAAAGCTTCATTTGTGCTGCCAGCAATTCTTTTAAACTTCGTCTGAATAATAATTTCATGCACAAAATTAACTTTGTTTTTCCTTCAGGGAAGAGCAATCTCTGAAACTGTGTTTTTTTTTTTCAGTGTTCTATTTTATTGGGTTCTTCCTTGAGGTTGCAGAAAGCATCAACAAAGCAGTGGCTATTCTGGTTCATTTAAACGGCAAGGACCAGAGGCAAGTTGTTCTTTTAAAAGGGCCAGTTAAATTAACCCAGTTAAACTACGATAAGCATGCTCACTTTAGCAATGTTGTGGTGCAGTGTGGGAAGAATTTGCGAGGAGGTGAAGTCAAATCAGGCAGCAACCTCTGGGTTTGAGAAGTGAAGCCAATGCTGAAGTGCCTTAAACTTGCATTCTTTCTAATAGCCAGCAGGGGGCGACTCCTCTGGTTGCAAAAAGAAGTCTGATTGTATAAAAGTCTATGAGAAAATTACCCTACTCCTCACTTGATTTATTACCTCAGTAAACATTGTAAACTTGAGTTTATGGTCTCAATCGCTAGTTTCAATTCTTCTTCAATACAGCATGATGTTCAGCTAGTAAATTATGGTCCCATTTAGAGTCAAATAGACCATAAATGCTAAATGCGTGGCTACCTTGTGATTGACAAGTTGCTACCAAGGCATTGTCAGGTCTGGATGTTGTCCGTGTTTTCGTCTTAGAACTTTAACCCTTTCACAGTGTGTTTTCAGTTCATGAAAGTTAATTGTAACATTTGGTTGCCTAAAAATGTCTTATTCAGCCTTTGGTTGTACTTAGCTCCAACCTCTCGTGTCACTTCTGATTGCAAAAAGCCAAAATGGCGACGGCCAAAATGCTGAACTCGAGCAAGCCCCAAGGAAGAGCTTCGGGTTTTGAAGCAAATTTTACGTTGTGGCCAAACGGTGGAATTACAACTTCCGTGTCTGTCATGTGATGCCATTAGGCCCAAAAAGACATTTTCCCCTAGACTTGCATCTGTAACTCAGCGGATTATTTTTTTTTAGGTAAATCAACTTCCCATTATGAACATGAATAGCCCTTATTTAAAGCATTAGGTCCTAAAAGTTGTAAAATGCACTAATAGCTGAATCCAGAGTTATTTCCCTTCCTCCGTTCATGTGAATGAGACCCAGACTGCGGCTGGAGTAAGGGCTGGAGTGAGGGCTGGAGCGAGGGCTGGGAGGTAGGGTTAGAGGAAACACCACTGTGCCTGCTCTATGGGCCCAATGGATGCAGAAGATTGTTGGAAGATCCGGGTAATTTTATACTCGGAAATCAAGCTTTTTTTGCTGCATGCGTCACTAAGCAGCTTTCTTAGGAATAAATGCGAGCCTGCCTCCAACGCTGTATCCAGTTCTCTTTAAATAACTTTAATAGTCCACAAACCAATGGGTGACGTCACGGTGACTATGTGATATACAGTCTATGAGTCAGATAGTTTCTCTAAAAATAAGGTATAGAGTGGGATATGTAGCCTTAAGGCATCCTTTTACAAATATATTTCTATTTGAAGCACCTTTGCATGGTTAGTGGAATATAAAAAACAACACATCACACAGGATCGCATTTCTTAATGTTCATCAAGAGAAAACTGTGCATATGTCGTACAGATCAAGTCTTATACTCTCTTAACATTCTAAAATACCACATATACCATGTTGCAAATCGTATTGTTGACTTTGAGTCCAGATCAATGGCAGCATGTAAGCATGCAATAATCATGCACGGATAACATTTGAAAGTTTGTCTTCACTTCAAAAAGTTTCAAATACATGACAGCACAGTATACCTCAGAGGGGGTGAGATACCTCAATACCTCAGATCAATGTGACACACCTCCACCCAGTTCACCGTTTCATCAGAACCAACCGTCTATTGCTTCCCTCCACATAACATCCATCCACATATTCAGCTGCTTTGTTCTTCACTCTTTCAACCCCATCTAGACTCCCAGAGGATGTTCCTGCACGGCTTATAGCGTGACTTCCCCTGTAAAAATGATAACATCACTATGGGGTTTCAAAGACTTCTCATATATTCAGCTTTTTATTATGTGCACTTTACATCAAACACATTCATTACAAACTCTTGAATTCATAATTTGTTTTGTTTTGGTCTCTCCTGATTTGAATATTTTTGAGTATCCTTGACTTTCTAAATGTCTGGCTTTCTTTACTTACCACTTGCCAACACAGCAATTAGTGTACAAACAGTTTGTGCTGCCGGTGCTTTTAAGTGAGGAGGAGTCGAAAGCTACTCCTGGGCTTCATTTGATTCAATGCTTACATAAAAAAACCCACTGCTTTCACAAGAGTACAGAATATGAATAGGCCTAAGATGTCAACATATTTTACTGTGGAAATCCTAAATATTTAGCGTAACACAAATTTCTGTGTTCTCAGAGCAGATGTGAGTAGATGCAGCATGCTCCTCCATACTGCTGTCTGAGACCAGAGCCTGATTGCAAACAGAGATCTGTGTTGTTTGCACTAACAAGTCTGATAGCAGCGGTGTGAGAAGATTTATTCCAAAAAGAATAGTGACAGACAAAATAGATTTATAGCACACAGTTCTTGTAAGGTCTGGGACAAAGGCTTTAGAAAAACAAAGACTGCAGCTGACAAGTCTTTTCTCATTTTCACTCTAATAACTCACACTTCGGAGGCCCAAGAGTCCCGGTAATAACACAAACTACTAAAAGTCATTCCCGATCATCCACTTGAGCTCCACATTGCAAAAACAACCACTCGGATTAGCCTCACAGCGGCAGAGAAGCAAAGCACATGCAAATACACACACATACACAGACTCATGAGGGCATGCATGCACATAAACAGACACGACTGCATCAACTGGCATAACAAGTCAAAGCTTGAGTTGAACTTCGGAGTGTGTTTCTTGGGGTGAAGGCTGGAGGAAGCAGGCAAATATTCACTCTCCACCCACAGAGTTAGACTGGTCTCATTATAGAGTTGCTTCCTGTACCCATGGACACAGTTTCCTTCTTAGAATTGTCATTCCCATGACAAGTGAAAGAAAATATCCAAAATATACATTTAGTTTGTTTTATGACACTTTGTCTATTTGAGTATATAGATTTCTCCTAAATTCACCAAAAGTTAGCATTAGATAATGCCTCATTTGCATATTTAAACAAAAAAATCAGAAAACTTATAAGTAATTCACCTGTAGTGTCTTGCAAAATCAATGTTATTTTAAGATTAAAGGCCGTTTTCTCACAATTAGTTCTTCTCTCATACTCGACAGTCAAAAAGCCAGAAATCTCCTCTTCAGTAGCACTTACATCCACCAAACTTTCCAGTTCCATTGCTATATATATTCCAAAGGTTTATACAGAGGGATTTGTTCACATGTCATTCATAGCCTGATTTATAGAACATTTAATAAAACCTGGCAAATAAATGATTGTATTTTCGGATTTAAGGAGTGATAAAAAGAAATCCCCTCTGTAAAAACCTTTGACTCTAATATGTCAACAAAATGAAACAAGAATTCTGAACCTGGCTTTATCCAATGTTCAGATTTCTGTTCTGGAAATGTATGGAAATATTTAATAAAATAATGCCTCATTTGCATATTCAAACATCAAATTTCAGAGAACTTTTAATACAAAAAAATAATTGTGTTAATATAAGTGATCAACTGGGGAAGTTAAGACTATTAGTTATTTTTTTTTTACCCTATTCATTTGTAGTGTCTCCCCTTAATGTATGCACTATAACAAGGGTCATTAGCATTCATAGTTGTATTCTTACTCCCAGTGTGGCCAGGTGAAAGATTACGAAAACAAAAAAGTAATGCGAAACACAAAGGCAGCATCAACAGTACGAAGCTGTGTGTTTATCTACGGTGCAACAGCAGGTTTTGCAGCGTCTCAGCTTGAGCTCAGCCCACTCTGGCAAACAATGTTTTTGAAGATATGGGATTTCCATTCACCCCTCATAATGCATGGACAGTGATAATAACACAGCATTCGCCCTGGCTCAGTGTGGAAGCAGCGTTCACAGTGCAATGTGGGCAGATATTTGCAGAGATACCAGTAATTTGGTTTAGCATATTGATTGCAGTACATGTTGCCTGCCTCAGCCCCCATAGAGGTCATTTACGGTCTTTTAACATGAAGGTCTTTTTAAAACCGTACTGGTTTAACTGGAGGGTTTAACCACTGCTGAATATGTAGGCAGTGCCACTCCATTCAGAGAGAGTGGTCAAAGGTTTTCCTCCACAAGGCATGTGCTCAACATGCCGTTCTAGTGTTTTGTGGCACAGTGACTCAGAGGAGTGGGTCGTGTCTGGAGGCAGGAGGGCATTGACAGACTGGAGTTGACTGCCTCACATCCTCTGCCAAATGAGCGGGGCTTATCACTTGTGCCACCTGAACGGGGCTGGGTATGTGACTGCTGAGCTGCACTGTCAAACGGCAGTATGAACTTCCATTAAGTCACCTTGAGGCCTGCACCACTGTGTGCATGAGGATATTTTTTCGGCAGCTGTCATTTCATGGAGTCCATTAACTCATACCAAATGCCCGCAGTCATGCCAAGCTTCTCTGGCTGACTCACAAGATCATTTTGCCCTTCTATACTTTAGGGAATCGTGTTAAAGCTTTATCAAATCCAGCCAGCGTGCTGTATAATGCACAGCTGGTATTGGCTTTTTATATTTTACACAATATCAATGTGACATTTTGTTGTGTTTAGCCAATGGTATTGTTTTGTTGTGTCTCATAAGGCCTATTATTCTCGATTCTTCAGAGGCTCCAAGGTGCACTTTGTGCTCCCCCCTCCCATTGCCTCTCTGCAGTGGGTTTGCTCTGAGCCACTCTTCCTTGAGCTCATATTCTCATTCTTTGGAGATTTGGCTTTGCCTTTTCCAGCCAAAGGAGAAAAAGTGCCTTTTTTATTGTGCGAAAAAGGCCCACTTGCAGAAATTACATTCATTGGAATAAGGTCAACTAGACTCAACGGGTTTCAAGGATTTCCTTCAAACGGCTTTCGCCATGCCAGGGGCCACAACAGGAATGTCTCATTATTTCAAGTGATTGATTTGGTATGTAACCACATCAACAGCCTCAAAAAGAACAAGTGAAAACCCAATAATAATCACAAGTTACATCTCGGTCCACTGTACATCTGGTACGTCATCATGAAACTGGCTTCTTATCTGCAGCCTGTACTTACAGTGAGGAATTAAACACCTTAAAGTCTCAGAATCACCAGAGAAATCCCACATAAAATCAACACCCGTTTGTAAATCAGCACACAAACCATGGTTAAATTGAGTTATGTGGGATTAGGCTTAAATGCCTTTGGGTCTGGAGATACACAGGCTCCCACATCTGAGGCTCATCGATGCAAGCTTTGGATTCATGCAACCCTGATGAAATATCCCACACCCTTAGTGAACGCTCTGTTGTTCAAACAAAGGGTAGAAATAACTAAAAGCATGAAAACGCACTCTATGTATCATGTTAGGAGAAAATTATATTGTTATTCCCTTGATCCAAAATGCGCTCTTCAAGCAGATCCTCATTATTGCAATTTACAATTCCCTCTAGCGATAAGACTGCAATTTTGAGTTCAAAGCATATAATATTAATCCAAAAAGTATGGAAAGACTCTGATTTATATACTTTGCTGCTAACTTAATTTGGGCATAAACAATCTGAAATTCAAATGTGTAGTTTTTGTAGTTGAAAACACATACGGTTCAAATAATGCAGATACTATTTTGAATTCCTTTTTCTCCTCCTAGATTTTTCTCTTCAAATTGATATTCTGTATGTAATTTAATGGACATATTTTAGCGACTGTATTAACATTATTAGTGGGGAGGGTGGGAAAGGAAAGGGGGAGGGTACTTATACTTTTCTTTTGGCTGAGCGAAGGGAGTCTAACTTTCCTTTTAACTTTTTCCTCATTGTGTATTTATTGTTTTATTTCCAATCTGGTCTCCTAGAAATGACCAATGGTTCTACATGTTCTTCCCAATTACATTGGGATGTACAAATGTACAAACAGAGTGCTGGACCTTCGTCTGTGGTTATGTTTAGGCAACAAAAGCACTTTGGGTTAGGTTAGGGGAAGATTGTGTTTTTTTCAATTAAATCTTAAATCACTGCAGACTGAAGGCCTTTACACACAAGGGGTGTGACCAGAGGTGAAAGTAGGTTGAAGTTCTTGCTGATACTAGTAGGCTACCTCAACCGTCATTACTTAATATTGTTCTCCTCCCACCCCCAGCTTCATGCATCCCTGAATACACAATTCAATCAATGCCTGTAAGTGCTGCAGAATAATTTGTAAATGTTGATAAAAGTTGATAAGAGATAAGAGTTGTTCCGACTGGGGACATTCACATGAATTTCACCTCCGGAACTCGTATTTCCGATTATTGCGACACCACATGAATGCAGAACGAATGCCTTATCTCATTATGAAACAACATGAAAGTGAGTGTGTCAACAAATCAAGCTGTGATTAGGGATATTTGACACACCACACAGTTGCAGCGGCAGGGATACATAGCCTACAGTAGATGCCGTTTCCACGGTTGCCACACATAGCGCCTTGCGTTTACTCTCGGAGAGCTTGATTGCATGAGGAGCGCAGTCAGACCCCGCGGATCCAAGCGAGTATGCAGGTGGAGTGTCGATCCCCATCTGAAAGGACCTTAATACAAACAAACAGACAAACTGAAACAAAATCATAACCTCTTTGGCGGAGGTAACTAACTGTAATGTTGACCAGATGATAAGAGTTGTGTTTTCTTGTTGGAAATGAGATCATGAGCGATGGGTTGTTTGTGGGTTTTGGCAGGCAGCTGCTGTCTCCTTTTGTCGGTACTGCGTACGGACATTGAATCTTTTAGTGCAGCGTACCGTACCGACCTACTTTCGCCCCTGTTGAATATTTTGGTGGCTGTTATTGCTGATGTTAAGCAGTTCTTCATTCAAAATTATTATTAATTTCACTATTTTATGTTGGCCATAAATATATTATTTTGAGATACTGGGTCAATAAGTCAAGAAGATGGTCCAAAGATTCATCATCCCTCGCCACCCCAATAACTTTCGTAATGTCCCTTAGACAATAACATGCCTTCGGGTGATCCCCGATTTTACATACATAAATCATAATCTCAGATGCATTGTGTAACAGCATACAATAAGACAATATAGAAATATTCTTTTCATGTAAGACTGTTTTTTCCATCAGCATTAATTAGATACAGAACAGTGATGAGAACATTCCTTTCTCTTCTCGTCACTGAGAGCCGTGTACAGAAGAGTTACTGTGGGAGAATTCATTAACTTTTTGGTATTCTATTAATAGACGGAGGCAATTATAACACTGTTCAGCACATGGTCAAGTCAACATTTAGATGCCGGACTCGGCATTGGTGTGTTACAGATCTTTGAGGACGTGATCTGAAAGCACAGGGTGGTGAGATGAGATGGAGTGCTGCATGTGGAAGCTGAGAGGGAGCTCAGAGAGAAAGCCTCACGCTGGTGAAAAGGTCATGTCTCAAATTTAACAGGTTAACAGCCATGTTATTAGACTCTGTCATGAGGCACATGTCTGGACGAGACTAGTCACTTTTCATTTGACAGGTTTAAAGTTTTGGAGGCATAATTTTGTATATTTTATGTGAGCAACACGACCTCCTCTCCACCATAGAACCCAGAGAGAGGACAGGATTTTTTCCAATAAGCCACTTTGGAATGAATTAAATTAATAGAGAGGTTAAATCTCCTCGAGGATGGAGGTCCAGGTCTGTCATGTGGAATGAGGCACCAACGGCCAGGAGAGGCAGAGCGCGGTCCCAGGATCTCTGCATCAGCCATGGATGACCTGATTTTAGCGATGTTACTTTGGTGAAAGAAGGCGATATTGTAGATATCTTTAATGTGCTGATCAAAAGAAAGAGTTGAATCGAACGTAACATCAAGATTATTGACTGTTGAACTTTGAGATATCACACAGTTATCACACAGTTATACTAATAGTTACTTGCTCAAACTCATGTCTATGTCGAGCAGGGCCAGCATCTCAGTTTTATCTGAATTTAGGAGCAAGAAATTGTTTACATCCAGCTTTTCAGACAGTCAGGCCTCTAATAAGTAATTTGGGATTGATCATCTATCTTTATAGGCACAAACAGCTGTGTATCATCAGCGTAACAGTGGAAATTAACGCCATGACTATGTGTAATTTGGCCAAAAGGTGCGATGTATAGGGAGAAAAGCAGCGGGCCAAGAACAGAGCCCTGAGGTATGCCATATTTCACCTCAGAGTATATTGATGTCGTAATATTAAAAGAAACACACTGCGTTCTTTTGGATAGATAAGATTGTAACCATGCAAGAGCAAGCCCAGAGATGTCAAGTTTGTTTTCCAATCGGTCAAGGAGTATACGATGATCAATAGTGTCGAAAGCTGCATCCAGTAGTAAAAGCACCGAGGTGGAATCTGAATCAATGTTTATGAGCAGATCATTTACAACTTTAGTAAGTGCACACTACACTCTTTCTAGTATTTTAGAAAACAATGGAAGGTCGCTAATTATTTAGAGACCCTGGGTCAAGGTGTGTTTTTTTTAAGCAGAGGTTTAACCACGATAGTCTTGAAGCTAGTGGGGACATGCAGTCGTCGCATTGTCTGTCCCAGCAATGGTCAAAGATATTTAAAAAGTTATGCTGGTAAGTGGTCAAGGAGGCAGGTAGTGGGTTTAGACAATGTTTCAAGAGAAACAGTCTCAAAATGTGTAAGGACAGAGACTAACTGGGATTCGACATATGAATATTGTCCTGCAGAATTTACATACCAATGCCTGGCTATATTAACAAGCGTTTATCCATTTGATCCACTGAGTATTAATGTGTTGCATCCTACAGTATGACGAAGGGTTTTAGTTTTCATGTGACACTTACTGAAACTGTTAAATAAAACAAAGTTACAGGTAGGTGGTTGGGGTTGGTGGCAGGCTGACAAACTGTACACCCAGCTAAATGTGCACTCAAGTGATTACAGCAGCTCATTGTTAAAGAGGAGGGTCACTCAACCTTATCGTAATTTGCAGTTTTTTGTAAATGATAAGTGTCTAGAGTGCTGAACTACATGCTAATTTTCATTATGGTCATAATTGTTTTCACATTTTAAAATCACAAATAGACCTATTATGTTAAAGGGGAAAGCAATTTATCCGTCTCTTGTTCTTTTTAAAGCTATTGTCACTGAAGAGTAAAATCAGGCTCCGCTCCATTGAAGAAGAATGGACGACTGAGTGTGTGGAGTCATACTAAGTTAGGGCAGTCACACTAAATTAGTTTGCTTGTATTTCAGCATTGCTGACAGGTAGCCTGTGAACAAATCTTATCTGTCTTCAAAGGAGCCCTCACTTCAAAAACCAACAGTGTCTTTCATTTGTTCAAATGCTTAAATACATTTTTATTTGTGTATTCCGGACAACTGACCTTTTATGGTTGTGGAAATAATTGCTATCCTGTCTCAGAAACAAAGGTGGAAAGAGCATGATGCTGTATTAATGTCACTAAACCACTTAGGGAGGAGGTTGAGGTGGGTGGTTGAGTATATGAAGTGTCTGACCCGACACCAGAAAACATGGCTTGCATCCAATGTTGAGTCTTTTAACAATAGCCAACCAGCTTGCCTACACTTAGCCAAACTGTAACCACAGAGGTTAAGGACCGGGTCTTTTTAAAACGCAATGACAAAGTGCTTGTCGCCAAGGTACAGTCTGAGGGCTTGATGCATCAAAGCCAGAGCCGCACTTTTTTCTGAGGTAAAAACTCTGATTTTACATTTCAATGTCACGTTTATGAGTCAGCTCATCAGCCTTTGGCTTTAGAAAAATTTAGTGAATGCAACAACGTCAATACTAGATGATTTCTATTTTGTCCAATGCCAACATTTTTTACTTTTTGCACAAGACTGTGGTTACGACATATATTGCAACCCAATCTCATGGGAAGGTGTTTAAATGGCATGCAACTTTAAGGACATTCTGCTTGTCACGATAACACATTTTAGGCTTTTTGTGTGTCAAGGAAACTGATAAACAAAAAGTTATTTTTATAAAACGGTCACTATATCCGAAAAGCAGTGCATGAGACAGGTAATCCGAAAAAAACATCATGTGCCTAATGGCATTTCTAAGATTTCACTGACCGGATGAAAACAACCAATCAGAGCCAAGCTGGAGTCTGCCATCTTTGAGCAGCTGTCAATCACTCGCAAACTCTGATCAAACGGTCAAACTAGGCAGCGCTGATCAATATTCTGTTACTGTAATGCCTATTTCTTTCATCTTGTAGTGTACTGGTAAGCTGTAAAATTAGTAAGTTTGTGACCTGGCACCATGTTGAGATCAGTTGAGGAAATACCAAGCACCAGCCGGAGCACAGCCAATAGGAACGCTCTCTCTGAAATGACCTGTGATTGGCCAAAGTGTCCTGCCTCGGGCTAGATTTTCTAAAGCCTGAAAACAGAGCCATGAGGACGTGCAGAAGTTTATTTTTCTCTCAGAACACTTGAATTACAATATGCTAAAAGGTTATTATGGAAGTTTTGCCCAATGATGCCAAAATATTCTGCATACTGAAGCTTTAATGACATCATTACCTACATTAAGTAAAATACATATGTAAACAATGTCATATAAGTACAGAAAACACGTCACACACGTAACTTCAAAATAACTCAACAGGATTAGGGTTAAACTTAGGGACACAAACAGCGGTATCGAACACCAGTCCCCATGGTTGAAAGTCCTGTGTTTGCTGAACACACACACAGGTGTTTTAAGTTCTTCTGGCTGATTAGACCTCTGCTCAGGTTGAAGGTTGGCCAGAGCCTTGATGGGAATTCATTGGGTCACAAATCTTCATCTACCAATTAAAATGATAAAGGTGTAATTTGTCCCGCCCTAACTGGTTCAACGAAGGTAACAGGAGACTCAGAAAGATGTCACTCAGTTAGTCTGTACACACCCACACAATCCTGAGCAGAGCTCTAATCAGCCAGATTAACTGAAAACACCTGTGTGGGTGTAAAGCGGCTTTAGGGAAATATTGTAGTTACGGTTAATAAAAATAGCATTAATTACAGGTTGTGGTGGGGATACTAAGTCTTTAGCATTAAGTTAATGTGCTACACCTGCAACCGCCACCCTGGGATCCACACGCCACATCCTACTTCGCCACATAACTGGATCACTATGTGTTGGCACTGAATGTAAATTGTGAGATGCAGATTTGTCCAATAAGGGATACATGCCTGCATGGCATGCTCATATACATTACCTTGAAATAAGGTAAATGGACTAATAGGATATAAGTCTTCAGTAACAAGAATCGGCAACTGGACTTGCTGCAGATTTCTTGAAGAAAAGCTTGAATAAACTTTATTGAATAAAATCCACTTCCAAAATAAGGCCTTTTAAAAGTATCTTTATGCTGGATGTTATCATCCGATTTAAAATTGGATGCATTTGGTGATAACTTGAAATGAAATTGAAAGATGAAATTGAAATCACATTTACTGCACTTTTTTAATACAGTAGCCTACATCATTCCTTTTTTGTTGTACTTTGAGCTGATTCATTGTCTTTGCTGATTAGACAGTTGTCAGGCTATTAAATAGGCTTTAACAGTCGCTATAAGCCACATAGATGTGGGTAAATAGGGGCCTACTACAACCGCTAGTAGGTTTTATTATCTATGCTCATGGTAGATCACCGAAAGAAGGTATAAAAGTACACGACAGTGACCTCTGGTGACCGTAGTACTTATGACAGGAGCAAAAGCAGAAGGCAGGCGCTGTAGTATAGACAGCATGTGAAACTCCATAAAGGGTGGAGGTTGGGGATGATGCATGGGACACAAAACAGTATTTTCACACTGGAGACCGGAGTTCACATCCCGTGTGAAACCAACAACGTGTAGTTGTCTTTGAGTTCGTATTTATTTTAAAGGGACTGTTTGTAACTCCTTACATCAATCCGGGTCGGTGTCCCATGTGCGCTCGCATATGCATGCTCGCGTGTGGCTACACTGTTCAGACTCAGACTCCAACACAAACTACGCAGAAGCACCAAAACCGCAAAGTTATATCTAGTGAAGCCCGTCTTGCAAAACAGTGTTGGCCGAGGTCGGAGGACGCGGGGGAGACCGTAGCTTTGGTTTCCAGGGCCGGAG
>CAKALG010033725.1:0-34266 GCA_916700815.1 Helicolenus hilgendorfi | reverse complement strand
CCGACACCCAGCAGCCACCATCGCTCGTGCTCGTAATAAAGATTGAATGTATTTTGTATATATTTGTATTCTGTGGTTATTTGAAGGTTCTGACTTATTGGCAGTGTTTTCCTGCCACATCTGAACGAAACTCATACTTATTACAATATTATCTAAGATGTGTAATATATTATTCTGTTTCTATAAAAGGTGTATCTTATCACTCTTTTTACCTCAGGGGTCGGATGAAGTCCTGTATTTGCAGATCTGTACAGAGTAGTAACCTCTCGGAAAAGCGCCAGGAGAATGAACATTGTTCGAGTCCTTGCTGGCGCAGTGCATTCCTACATCAATGGAAAACAAATAAAGATAAATTAGTGAGTATCTACTATTCAGACTGAACAGGCATTTGGTCCCAGTACCAACTATGGTAATGAAACAGATCTCAAGGAACATACCAATGTGTTTGCAAGTCTTCGCTCCTTCACTATTTCGTTTTGGACTTTTAGATCTTTATTTTCTCCATTCCAGGAAGTTGTTTTCCATTCTTTATCGTACAGTGTGAAAATTTGTGCAGTCTATCACAGTGAACATCAAGTCACTCAACTTATTTTTGGTCAACATTACATCATTGCATGGTGATGCTTTTTAAGTGCAAACTGATTATAAAAGTCTGTACTGGACCTTTCCATTTAGACTTCACTCTGACTGATACAACTAAACCAAGCTTCAAGACTGGGGGTTTATTTTCCTACACTACAGAAACTAATGGAAACCATGAATGTCTGTAATGGTAAAAACTAAATAAAGTACATTTCCTAGTACACGGCAGCAGTGTTTGATTAATGGAAATAATTACCTGTGATGTAAAGCAGATGTGATTTGTAGTAAAAAGGCTAAAAGATTCAAAATCACTGACATGCCATGCATCATATGCATTATATTTCACATAAACTACCCATATAGTATGCAGGTTAAAAATAGATATTCTTTTCCTTGTGTCAAAACACTGCAAGATGTACAGGAATTGGTCAAAGATATGAAAGAGAGTGAATGGAACATTACTTATAGCAGCAAAGAGTTTGGTAAATGAAATTTAAATACCTCACAGATGTTTTCTATCTGCTCAACATCACTGTCTACTACTGCCTTGGCAACTGCATCCCTCACCGCCTTGTATTCCTCTCCATACACAAGATACTGGTCCATCTGGCCTCCGTCTTCATTCTGGTCACGCCATGAAAGGAGTTAGAGGGGCAAAAACAATAATGCAATATATACAAATATATTGATATTAAACTTAAACTTTATTAGAATCATCATATACACAGGAACATACATGAAATTTGACCTCTGCATTTAACCCATCCTAAGTATTTTAGGAGCAATGGGCTGCTGTGAAGCACCCGGGAAGCAAATTGGGGTTCAGTGTCTCGCTCAAGGACACCTCGACATGTAGACAGTAGGAGCCAGTGATTGAACCGCCAATCGTTGGGTTAAAGGACAACCCCCTCTACCCACTGAGCTACAGCTACAAATTAATTTAAGATGTCCTGGTGGCTCCCTGGTCCAGGAATAGTCTAATAACTGCGATAAATCTGACTCCATGGTTTGTTTCCATGATTTAGTACATGAAGGCCTGCAAATGATGATATCAAATGATAGTGTGCTGCTAATGATTGGCTCCACTGGCTGTACCATGTAATAATTGTGACATGTTCACATACATTTTTTAGAGTAGATTTGCTAATGAATGGTGGTGTACCTGCTGATGGATCTCTGTAGGGAAAAGCCAGCGGAAATTTGGTTGTTTCACCTGCATCTGGACGGACTCGACACCCTGCCATTCGCTAAGCTTGCGAATCAGGTAAACACGATACCAATCATTCCCACTGTCCTCACAGAACTTAATCACCATGTTCAGGAAATCTTCTGCTCCATCTGGAACATTGTTGCCTGCAACAGCAATGTGGGCCAACAGACTCTTAATTTTTTTTTATTGCTAACCAATGCAAACTGTCAGCAGTAGTGAAGTAATCTCTTACCAGACAGATTGTCACTGAGGAGCTGGGCAGCCATGGTGAGGGACAGACGCAACCGTGCAATATGCTGCAGATGTTGAATAGACACTGTTGCTGGAATAGCAGTGACTTTGGCCAAATACAAGTCCAGGAATTGTGTTTCATCATTGTAAAATGTCTTCAGCTCTTCAACCGTGTCGCCTTCCAGAGGCATTTTCTCCCACATGGAGTCCTGCAAAGAAAAGATGCTAAAGTTAAATGTCACTTCAACTGACCCCTATCAGCAATGAGCAGAAACTGAAACAAAAATGTGTGGTACAGCTACCATCCAGAGCCAGGGGGTTGTATTGTAAAGGACAGAGGGTCCTGTACAGATTGTAAAACTCCCTGAGACAAATTTGTGATTTGTGATATTGAGCTATACAAATAAAATTGACTTGACTTGACATCCAAACTCCTTCAGAACCCTTCCTGTCCTATTCAGATACTAGAGGGTATCCTGTAACTGTACTGCTTTAAATAATGAGCCTGAATAAAACACCTCCTGTAGACTTACACTACCCTGACATTGCACATAAACCTGCACATAATCCAACACAAAAGAACCCTGCTCCTTTGTTGATTCTATTGGTGTAAACTGAGTCCCAGAGAGACTCGAGTCAAAATTACAGAAATCACATTAGACCCCCAACATCTGGCCTCACCACACAAATATTTGGCCCTTCTGGCACTGAAACACCCTGTAAAAAGTTCAAAGACCAAATAGTAATCCATGGGAAGTGTAATGTCCTGCTGGAGAAATAATTCGGTTTTGGGAGGTCACACTCTCACAGCAACACAGTTTTTGTGCTGCTTCATAAATATCTCATAATAATATAATATTCAGTCAAATCTTCTTTCCATTTTGATTGGTACATTTCTACACTATTAAACATGATAAAACAGTAGTTAAATGTTTGTTTAAATTATGTTTTACCTCCATGCAGTTGATGTACAAGGCATAAAGCTCTGCTTTATCCCTCTCATCCACAAATCTGCTTTCTTCAACAGATGACAAATGCTGCTGCAAATATTCCTTGACTTCATCAAAGCTGAAACACAGTTAAGGTCATCATACACATGGTACAATGCGGAAGAGCATGGTACGTTGAAGTAGAGGCGATTAAAACGAGTCAGACATTTTCTCACAACCAAATCCTTCAATGTGATTGAAGCAGCAATGCTGTCAAAACTCCTCCTCGGTGTTGCTGACAGAGCTGACATTTATATCTGCCAGACAGCTCATCATTTAAATTCAGATGTTTAATGGTAACATTACAGAGATTCATTTAGTTTACCTACCTGAACTTCAGCAGCAGCTTGAGGATAACAGATCGCACAACTGGGTTTTTATCTGGTGCCTCGTCAAAAGGCGTCAGATCTTTGGTGTGGATCTGTTCATTTTCTGGTTTGAAAGATGATTTAGAGTAAATATTAGTAACAACATGTGAAAAAGATAAGTTATGATTGTAAAAAAAACCCCACAACTGTATATAATTATTTTTATAAAAGCTGGGGTAGGCAACGTATCCAACCGCAAAGAAATCCACGACTCAACGAGGGAGCGTTAGGGGAGAGGAGGACATCTTCTACAACCGTATCCAACTACTTCAGGTCTCATTCACATTTAAGAAAACATGTAACAATTTCATAATAAATGTAAACAACTAACATGGCTATTGTAAGTACTCGTTAGTATTGGGGAAATTCGTCTGCCTAGCCACTCTGATGACGAATCAAATAATTAGGCGGGCTTATTACAGATACCAGATTTTTTTCTTTTTTTGGTCAGAGCATTTGATTTATTGATTGCTGTCAAGATGTAATGAGAATTTCAACAAATATAACAAAAATGGTGAAGGTGAAGAAAACAAAAAGGAAACAATATTTCATATTATGTTGCTTTGAGCTCTACAGTAAGTGGTACCTGTCTCAACCATCAGGTAGGACAACAGGTGGGTGATGACCGGTTTCTCTGGTGGCGTGTTGTCCTTGAAGCACACAGTGGAGAGCAGATCAATGAAGAAACCATTGCAACGCTGCCTGAATTTGGCATGTTTCTTAATAGAAACCCTGCAGATTCACAAAAATCAAATGCAACATAAAAATTAAAAGTGATGACGTTTTATCAGTATTTATTAGAAAAGTTCCAAATGTGGCTAAGATTAGCCAACTGAGTCCCCAGTAATTACTCTGTCAGATGACTTTCTTGCTTCAGTTTGTATGCCACTGTACTTTCTACATATACAGGATAAGTGTATTCACAATAGGAAATCACTGAGTCTGTCACACTGCTCAGTGTCCAAGCGCACACGTATTTCTTACATGGCGGGCGGCTCATTAAGCAGCTGCTAAGCACTGTACAGTGCAAAAAAGGCTCCTGTGCACTTAATAACAACAGTGGTGCAGTGGGTAAAAGCCAAGAATAAAGTTCATAATAGCTTACATCACATTAACAGTCGAACCCTACGAGCTCTGCGATGGCTATTCTGTAACTGATCTTGGATCCAGAGAAGAATTTGGCTTTTTACAGGTGTTAAATGGTACATGAAATATTTAAAACATCTCACCTGATATCTTCAGAGACATGTGGCTGAAAGTCATTTGGTAACTGCTGCCTGCATTTGGGACAGGAAGTCCGTCCTGCATCAAGGCTTGCCCTGATGCATGTTAAGCAGTAGATGTGATGGCAAGGCAGCCCCACTGGATCCTGAGGCTCCCTCATGCACACCGGACACTGAAGTCCAAACCTTTATGAAAATGAAACCAACGTCAATCAGATTCATTGAAGTGTAGCAAAAGAACATTTTTCACTATTTCATTAAAAATAGCTGAACTGTCAAATTAACAAGCCCTTACCTGAAAATGTGATCACTTGCCCCCTGCTTACAGGACTTTAGTACTTCAATTACAGCTTGAAAAGCCTTCATTGATTTTACATTGGAGTTTCCCTCCAGAACCTTAGAAAGAGGTGAAAAACATTGGATATTGATAAATCAATAGCCATAATGGTGATTTTTCAGCTTTTTCAGTTGGCTGAACGTCATGTACCATATACCACAGTAATGTGGCAACATGTGCCAACAGCATGAGGACCATCATGAGACACCAAAATTCTCCTCAATTTAAATGGGTTAAAAAAAAAAAGGACCTCCATCACATTGGATGGAGGTCACACTGCTTAATGTTTTAGAGAATATATTGGTCAACAAAAATCGACTCACCTTGCTTAAGGTTTGAATGTGGTTCAGGACCAGTGTTCTGAGCTGATTCTCGTCATTATGGAAACCCAGTAGCATGTGTTCCACAAACAATGAGAGGATGTAGATGCGCTTCCAGCCCTTACTTTAAAATATTACAGACCATAATAACAGTTAGTTTGTTGTAGATATACAGATTCACCCCATGAATTGGTTAGCAGAGATGGTAAGCACTAGATGATGGTTTAAGTAATCAATTCACTCATTATACATGGTCATTGCAATGTGAAAGAGCACCACTACCTGATTTCCCTGAAGCCTAACAGGTTTAATATTGTATTTCATAATTTTTTTATAATTTCTTCTGACTTTAGCAGAAGCGCTCATTATTTCAGGCGTGAGGGGTCTGCCTCCATCCCTCCCTCCAGCCAAATTCTGACTTCCACAGCCACCGGCATTGCCATTCTCCATCAATCCCACCTGTCTCAGTCTCCAACTTGCTGCCTCTTGTAGTTATTGTAGTAGTGAATGACGTTTTTGCGCAATGCAAAATAATTTAGTTGTTGAATAAGGCTTTATCTGTGCTATTCATAGTGCACCTGGTTGACTTTGGCATTGCACCACTGTGTGAAATATACATCCATCCAGTTTCTAAATAGCTCATGGCATTAGTGATGAGGGAGTAGAGCTTATTATAGCAAACACTGCATGAGAGGCCTGGGTACCAGCCCTGGTCAGATCATCTGTCTATCAAAGGGCCTACAGACACAAATATAGAGACAAAAAACATTCACAATTTAAAGTTCCCAAGTCACCTAACCTGATTGTGACCAGAGTGGGAGTGAAACAGAGCATCCAGACGAAATCCATGCAGACACATGTCATTTAGTATTTTACTCCCATTTCAGTGCATCAGCATCTTACCTGACATCACGGAGTCTTTCTTTGCATCGCTCTCCATATTGTTTGGTGCTATGTTGAGAGCAAATCAACTCCAAAGAAGTCTGCAGTCTCTTCACCTGCTTTAGCCAGTGCTGGCATAGAGCATCAGTATCTAAATTTGCAGACTCCAGGAGTTCAACACATGCCTTGGCCGCATAGACATCCAAAACCTACAGGGCAGCAAAGTGGTTTGGAAGTGATTCAATATTTTTGAATAATTTTTAAAAATCCTGTAAAAAGAGCCCAATAATATGTAAAACATCCAAATAAATGACTTTATAAGGTGATAGAGTTAAAGGGTGGTCAATATTTGTTTTTTGTGTACAAAAACTGTTTACTCAAGGTCATCTCTGGTCTGGGATTTTTTAAAATGAATACAGTTCTGATGCATTCTCTGAATTTTAGTGTTCTGGTCCCTGCAGAACACCATAACATATCAATCATTGACCTTTCTTATCTCCAAGCATCTCTGTGACATCATAACACTTTGCATGACTGACTTCATTTAGGGGTACACTATGTCAAAGGTTAGTTGCAGTATAATTCATGAATGGGCCTCGAAATTACTCAATGACAAATTAAAATCAAATATGAGCATCACAGGCCTCAAGTTTGTAGGATGGGTATACATTTTCCCTTCAGAAAATGTTGCTGAAATTTAGAAATGTGTTTACCATCTCTGGACAATGTCTAATGTGCTTGTTTCTTTGCAAAGAAGAAACAACAACAGGCTGAAGAGATATCATCCGTAAGAGGTTCTGCAGACGACTTTGGTAGAGATGGTAGGCGGTGTGAATGAGAGGAAGAGAGGGCTCATCTTCATCTCCTTTTCGTCTCTGTACTTCATCAATGCAGCTGGCCAGGGCCTGATGCAAGAGCTGAGGAGTAAATGCACAAGTAGATTAATAATACCGTATTTGTTTTTAACGCCAGCAATGTTAATGAGCAACCACATTAAGGTAAGTTTGACTGAAGCATTTAAAAGGTTTGCCAAACCAATTTCTCCATAGCCCAAGTGTAGTAAATGCATGTGGTTAATGGATATTTATGCACCAATGAGTTTAGTTAAATTTCATTCCATTACTAGCCGTGTGTTGCATCAACAACATTTTGAGGCAGTGGAATGTTAAATTGGATTGTTGTATTTGACCCCACTGGATTGGGTTGTTGAAACACCACAAAAATCAAATATATACAGTAAATTGTTTTGAGGAAGTGAGAGCAGTAGTATTGCAGCTAATGGACGCAGACATTAAGCACTTTATTTACCCTTACCTGCAATTCTTCATCTGATGCCACTTTCAGGGTCATGGAAACAAAATCCTGCAGGTACCTTTCAAAAAATTCTTTCTTCATTTTTTCATCCACATTTTTTGCCAAGTAACTGCCAAGTGGAGTGTTCAAGAACAATTCTTGGAAATGTCCAGGTAAATGAGCTGCACAGAAATGCCACTGGTAAGTAATGGTTCAATCTTTCAGTTTCAGCAAGTACTTAAAATGTACAGCACAACTGAACGACAGAGGGCATTCGGATATGTTACTTATACAGTTTGATATTTACTTTCAGGTCTGGATGTTTGCATCATGAGCCCATCCAGGAAGTCTTTGATCCACCAACTGAAGGGCATGAGGCAGCGCATGGTGTTGCCACCTGTGCTATGGCTTTGTACCATTAAGACACTGGAGCTGTATGAGAGGCAGTAGGCAAATGTTATGAGTGTGACTCTGCAAGATAGAGGAATTACAATACTTTTATTCTCACCAGATTAGCCTCTAACTAATACTGTAATTCGTTGGATTTTACTTGCACTTTTTCATGAGTCAGCAAACAAACCATTCAGAACCGACAGCTGGCAAAAATGGGTTTGTTACAATGTTTCTTTTTCAAAACTAAATGTAAAAAAACAGACTAAAACAACATCAGTGGTATGTTGTCAAGATTATCTTGATCATCAAAGATGATGAATCTCAAATTGAAGCACTTGTGCTGAATAGATACCATGATCATACAACCAAGAGATACTCACTCGCTTTCCACCCTCACATAAGGTACATGGAGCATCTCTTTGCTCCCAAATAGCTCAAGCCATAGGTTCCTGATGTCATCGCCCTCATTCAGCAGAAGGTTCACATTGCAATCTCGGTCAATGACTGAGACCAAGTTGGCTAGAAGTGGAGTGACAACTGCTTGGATTTTCCTCCACAATGTGTGTCTGTGAGAAATATCCAAATGATTTTCTTAACATCAAGCTGACATTTGCATATGTAAAAAAAAATGAGAGTGATACACTGGCAGTGATAAACAGCTGAATAGCTTGTGTAGTTGAAGTTTATACTATAAATAGATTTAAGTAAGTGATGGATTAAATGACAGAGAAAGATTGTATACAATTATAGTAAAGAAAAAGGTCACAAAACTATAAGGGATGTGAATGAGAGACGTACAGGAATGTCCCCCCCTCTTGAAGAGCATTGACATTAGATGCCTCTGTTAGAACCCATCTTTTTGGATTGGGGATGTTGGCCTCATAGTCCTCTAACAGTGAGTGGAGACGCTTCCTCACAATGTTTGCAAACACACCTTGAAAACAAAAATTGTCAGTAAGGTGCATTTTCACTGCACACAAAGTAGATGTGTATAACAATGGCCTGATATGAAAAGATCAGCCACATTGACTTATTTTCTAACCTTGTGCCTGACTTCCATCCAGAAGTGTGAGCAGGTTCTCAACTCTCTTAGTGCTGAGTTCTCCACTGTCTGCTGCATCTCTGAGCATGCTCACTGCACTCTGCACACAACTCCTCATCAGATTTGTTACATCAAACAAATCTCCACAAACCTACAAAAATGTGAAAAAATAAATTAACAACAGCGGCCCGGCATTTGAAAAAGGATAAATGTCCTACTAGTGAATCCTGATTCAGTAACTGACTCGTGTCATGATGTTGCACTTTTTGCCACATTATGGCAAAAACGGATAGTAGTGAAATATGGTGAAGTGTAATCATGGTGAGGTATGCCAAATCATAAAACATTCTGAGCTGTGGATAGATGCTTCCCATTGTCATGTCTGAGTCAGTGTGTCTCTTCACAACGACTCCCAGATTCAGAATATTTCAAAATTCACAATTAAATTCTGAGCCCTTCCAGGTTTGGTACCCGGTTACAATACTAATCTGATCCCTGAACAGTGATTCAGACTTAGCTGACCTAGCTCTTTAAAATTACTTGTTATGCTGGGTATGTCTTCCGTCACCAATTAAAAATAATGCACAAGTAGATAACAAAAGTAAAAGTAAAAAAAAGTGGTGGAAAATGTTAAACTTCTAGTTAGTCTGTACTTAACCATGCATCAGAGATTAGTAAATTGTATTTTGTTTATGAGCCTGACTGGTTAGCAGGTTTGTTTTGTTCTTCCTGGTTTATGAATATGGGTGGTAAATTACACATACAGTGGAATCATCATTTTGTGGCACACCGATGTGGTCTTCAAAAAGTTCACTTATGCACAGATTTTTCAGGGAATGAACATCAGAAGCAAACTCTTTTGATCTTCTGAGATCATCAATGTGAACAGACACCCAAGGACCTGAAAAAAAAAAAATTAAAAAAGTGATATTAATGAACACAATATGTAGGTTTTAACTGTTATTTAAATTGTCTGCTCTTTCTTTGTCTGCTTCTTCTGTTGTTACTCTTTATGTGCAACACATCAGGTGCCACTGTATACATTATATACTGTATTAATATTATTACCATTACGATTGTTTTGTTGTGCTAATATGTTGGTGTGCTAGACCAATTTGCTACTCATGTAGTGTGTGTGCATGTGTAACAGCAAGACTAACCGCCTTGAAATCCAACATAGGAGGTCCCACCCTCGATTCGAGGAAGTTTGGTGACAAAGTACACAAAGGTCTTTGTGTTGTCAGTAGTGGGCCTGACTGTGGGCCACTTGTTTATTTCACTGATGCATGAATACCTGAGAAACCCATGCATTTAGCATAAGTAAAAGAAAAAAAAGTGAATAAATGTGAGCTTTTGCAATAATATTAGAGAAAGATGTAAAAAGAAAGTAATATGTGATGATCTTCAGACTCACTTGGCTGAGGAAAGAATATTCCTCTTGTGGGAGTCTTCATCATAGTCTGTTTGGATAATGAGCACCTTGTCTGCAGGTGTTGAGCCAAGAAATTCCCTAATACCAGGACATAGGCATTTGAATAGACAGTCATCACTTGACAGTCATATGCAGGTCCATATATCTACTCAGTGTAATGCACAATATTGTCAGTTTTATAATTGTCCTAAGAAGAATCCCAAGAAAATAAACCCAAGGGTGTGGGAAAAGGCCGTTGTTTAGTTAGACTGAAATGAGCACCTAAGTAGATGTGACATGCTCTTTATATTGTATTTACACACCTGATTTTCTTGAGGAAAGAGTACTCCGTGTCAAACTGTTGCAGTGACAGCAGTTTGATATCATCAAGCTGTATCACATTCTGCAGTTGTTGAGTGTCTGCTGCAGTCAGTAGCCTGGAAAATGTTGTTACCTTTAAAAAAACAAAAGAATTAAGAATTACAAAATATTATGCAATTCATTGGTCATTTACTATTGCTAACAGAAAAGGCCACCAACATATACAGTACTGTTTCGGGGTGTAACAATTCTCGGTTCGGTTCAGACCACGATTTTTGAGCCACGGTTCACTTTGTCCATTCATACAATAATTTCTTACAAATTGAACACAAATGGTCCAGGTTTTGGTGCTGTAAATAGACATCTGTTAGTGAACACTGTCACCTCCTGGATGCTTTGTTGAACTGCGATCTCGGATTTAGTAGCAGCCACCCACAAGTTAGTGGTCAGCTGTGAATTGTATATGACTGCACCTTGATATTGCTAATCATATATCTTGTAATAATTTAAAGTGGCAGTAGGCAGTATATTTTTGGCATCATTGGGCAAAAATTCCATAATAACCTTTCAGCATATTGTAATTCAAGTGTTCTGAGAGAAAACTAGACTTCTGCACCTCCTCATGGCTCTGTTTTCAAGCTTTAAAAAATTTAGCCTGTGACAGGAGACTTTGGCCAATCACAGGTCATTTCAGAGAGAGAGCGTTCCTATTGGCTGTGCTCCGGTCATGTGACCGGAACTTGGCATTCCATCACCAGATTTCATAATGGCGGTGGCGTCACAGACTTTCTCATTTTACAGCTAAACAGTACACTACAAGATGATTCTGAAAACATTTGAGGCGAGAAATAGGCATTAACATAACATAATATTCATTTATATTTGATCAGCGCTGCCTAGTTTGACTATTTGGTCGGAGTTCGCGAGTGATTGACAGCTGGCTCTCATGGACAGCAGACCTCAGATCAGCTTTTAGTGCTTGTTTTCCTCCGGTCTGTGAAATCTTGCAGATGCTGTTAGGAGCACCGAAGGACACAGAGACACATGATTTTTTTCAGGTTACCTATTTCATGCACTTTTGTCACGCTATAGCAACCGTTTTATAAAAATAACTTTTTTTAATCATATTTGCTCCAATCTCGCTTACTTCAGCTTGTAATTTAGATTTGTTTTCCTCATGTACTACTGTAATGCACGTTGAAATTTCTACAGCATTTTACCAATATGAAACAGGAACTGCGCTGTACTGTAAAACCAGTAATAACTTTAGTCTGTTACTTCCACTCCACATGAGGATATTTTAAGGTGGAAATCTGAATATGAAGCTAACTTAACAACATTTCAGGTGTAGGCAGAGATGGCATAGACATTATGCCACAGTCAGACTGTTAAAATTAGAATGAAAATGATCTATATTGACTAATATTTGATAGAATAGTAAAAAAAAATGTTTTACCTCAGTGAAGAAGAAGTGGGACTGTTCCGACCGCTGTGTGTGATAGACAATGTAGTCTCCCAATGAACTGTGCATCTTGTCTTTCACATATTTTTTCATTAAATGTTCTCTTTCCTCATCAGGCAGTCTGGATTTGTCCAAACGAACAACCGAGTCTGAAGTGGCACAGTTGAGCAGAATGTCTTTGGCTTTTTTCAGAGTGGTCTGAGAATCTGTTTCAACACTTTGATTCTCTGTTACTTGCAGGACCACAGAGGAGCATGTGTCTGAGTGGTAGCCGATGAAGACATCACTTGGAACGTATTGCTTTTTCATGGAGTGTTGACCACTTGAGGAGACAAAATCAGCAACCCATTCCTGTAGTTGTCTGGCAATGTCCTTCTGCTCATTTCTGAGAACAGTGTTGATGTCAAGGTAGTGTTTCTCCAATCTGTTGATCAGTGGGATTGGAAACTGCTCGTAGACCACCTCTTTCTCTTCAATGACAATGAGCCTGAAGTTTTTGTGAACTCTGCATTTCACACGATGTGTTCCTAAACCAAGATCAACATACTTTTGACCCCCTAGGGTCACATAGTATTGGTTGAGAGCATCATACAGACTTTCATACAGATTCTGAAGGTTCAGAAGCACAACTGTCTGTCCGGTCTCCATGCAAACCTTGACACGATTGATGTTCCTACAAATCTGCGTGTACTCCTGGTCCTTTGGGAAACTAGACCCAAAGATGATCTCTGGCTGGATTTTGTGACGGAAGAATATCTGTTGGAGAATCTGAAGAGCTGCGTAGTTTTTTGTGAGGATTAAAAGATAACGACTTTCGTCCTCTTGGCAATCTGGAGAGATGCTTGGCTCGACCAAATCAATGGTGGTGACGCTGGCATTGGCAAAGTCATCTCTGAGTTCTTTGTTGAATATGCTCATCACATCCACATCATCTTTTCCGCTGAAGTTTCTCAGGACTGCTTCAGTGATTTGATCTGCGGTGGGACTCTTATTACTGTTTTTAGTAATGGAAAATATCATCTTTATCAGACTGTAGAAATCCCGCAGACCAAAGAAACCCCTGCCTTCTTCGCATACTGTCATATATGCTTTTGCAAAAGGCTCAAAGAGGTGTTTGATCTTTTCAAGAACTTTCTCTTCGGACGAGCATATCCCTTTAGCACTTTTGATGAGCTCTTGCTGGTTTGGATCTCCACGTGACACAAATATTCCACGATTCATCTTCGCAGGGTCCAGTGCCCAGTTGGAAATTCCAATGAACCCAACCCTTTGATGAGGTTTTGGCTCATCGTCGACACAGCCCTCTTCCAGTAATGGGTGCAGTGTTTTCAGTGGCATTTTAGGGGAATCTTCAGCCAATCCAATCTCGTCAAGAACAACGACTGAGATGTATTCATCCAAGTCTTTGCTTTCCTGAAAGCGGGCACACTGTTTGAATGTGTTGATGATTCCTTCAGGAGTTGAATGAGGGCTGCACTGGAAAGACACCAGATGTATCTGCTTCAGCGTCTTGTAGAGTTCAGAATGTGAGGCAGGGCCCTGCATTGCATCTGCAATTAGGGTTTTGGACAGTGATTTGGAGCTCCCTGGTTTCCCAACAATAAACAAGGGAATTCTTAGCTCAACACAGATCACCATCATGAAGAAGTTTTCTTTCAAAGCCTCATTTCTGGCTATTGTCTTACCCATGGGTACACCATCAAGTAGGAGGTCCTGCATGAGTTGGATTTCTCTCTGTGTGTTGTATTCACGAGGAAGCAACTGGCTGATAGTTCTCCGATATTGCCTTTTGTCCTCCAAGCAGGACTGATAGCACACTCCAGTGGCCATCAAGAGTGACCAGATTACTCTGTCACAAGCAGGTGAAAATGATAACATCTTTGTGTTTTTTTTCTTCTGCTCTTCAAGGAATGCTCTCAGTTTCACAGCAAACATGGGGTGATTTTTGTGGAACCACACAAACACGTGCATGCAACGTTCAACATCCCTCAAACTGACAAAGCTGCACTCATCTTTCTTCTCCCTCATGAACTTTTGTGATGACGACAACACCTGAGTTATAGTTGGAATATAACGTTTCTCAATCGAGTTGGCCTTCACCTGTCTTTGCACTATTTGTTTGATGTACATTTGCTCTGTTGAGTCATTGAGCTGCCCAAAGTCCCAAACAAGAGGAATCATGCTGGGGGGTAACGCATGAACACGATACACAAGCTGGCGGAGAGGGATGGAACCAAGTCTGTCTTCAGTCTCCTCAGCCCTGACCCGGTAGCCCAATCCAGATGCCTCAAGCCTTTCAATCATCTCGTCTGTATGCTTCCTGTAGGGGTTGCATGCAGCAACAATCTGTAGGCCTGTTTGAGAGCCAAGTTGTTGTCCCTGCACAGAGTTATCACAACTGATCTCCTTGATGCTGTTGATGGCTTCTGTGGTGTTTGCCTCATCAAAGAAAAGAACTGTGTCAAATTCATGATTCTCTTTATTGGTCCTTGAAAGATTTTCTGCTTCCTTTACTTTCTCATGTATCATTTCTGATGTAGTTCCTCCATGAACCTTGACCAGTTTCATGTTTTCTGCCGCTGCTCCACACCTTCTCAGTTCACACATAAACTTTATGAGCCTTGTCTTACCACATCCTGTTTCACCCATTATGATGACCGGGATGCCACACCTAAATCGCATATGGATTGCCATCATTTTGAGAACATTATCGGTGGTCAGTTCATATGTTTCATCAGGATCGGTCAGTTCATATGTTTCATCAGAATCTGTTGGCCGTTTGATGCCAAGCACACTGCGCAGATGCTCAATCTTGTCAGCTCGAGGAAGCTGATCAAAGTCCCTATTAAAAGGGACTCTCTGAAGTCTCAAGCTAGCGTACAGCTCTTGAGTCATGATGTTTTTCTTTATCACTTCTCTTGTCAAGGGGTTTATGGCATCAACCCCTTTCTGGTCATTGGGCACCAGGTGAAACCCAATAAAAGTCATGGAGTTGCGGTCATCATTAAAAAAGATGTATGGATGTGGCTCAGATTCCCACCTTTTTCTAATGAGGAATGGAGCCAAGTCTCTTTCATTTAGCCCACTGTCAATTGGTTGCCTCCCTGTGCTCTGGTCAGTGATGCATAGTGATGGGGTTGCAAAGTCTTTGGACATCAAGATCATGAACTCAACCACAAAGTTTTTGAACCCACGAAGAGTGTCTCCAACCAACTCAAATTTGCAGAAGACCGAATTGTCACAGTCTTGCAACTGAAGATTAAGAAACCAGACAAAGTTACGTAGCTCTGCCCATGATGGATCTATTATGCCACAGTAGATCAAGAGTATCTGAAGACACTTTGCATGAGTCCCTTCAATGCCCTGGTAAGTGAACTTGTCAAGGTTGCTTTTGTTGTAAAAACGTGTGAGGTACTGGTATGGTCTTTGATATGCTTCACTCCTGAAACATTCATCATCCATGAGGGGGTCTTCACTCTCCATGTCAGTGTTTTCCTCTCTCCTCATTTCCAAAGCCATAACCTCCTTTGGTGGACGACAAAACACCTTCGGGAAAACTTCAGAGAATGCAAAGTTTTCCTTTCTTCCCTAAAAATATACAAATAAATATATTCAAGTTTATAATCAATCAATCAAGCTTATCCTCTCATTCAAAGATCTTGATTAAATGTATTTCACAAAAATGTTATACTTCTTTCTCCTACTAGCTACTAATTGCAGCTACTGCAATTGCCTGTATAATATATTCAGCCAATCATAATTGTCCTGCCTGCAAAACAAAATGCTAGGATTCTGACAGGATGTGGTTTCATGTACTTTGCGTAGCTCACCAGTTAAATTTAGTTATTTTAGAATCTGTTATCAAAACATTTAAATAGACAAGGTGCAACAATAATGTAAATAATGAAAGGAAACCCATAAAATAGTGTGATATGATTTCATAGGATGAAGAATGCAAAGCAACAGTAAATCTCAACTTACAGATCCGGGGTCATATCTGGGCTGATGATTTGTGGATTCCAGTAACTCAATGATGTACAAGTGTTTCTGGCTGCAGCACCACATCTGTCCATCTGAATCCATCAGGTACCGCAAAAAGAAAAGCTTGAATAGGAATTCATCCAAGCCTTTTTGCACCTAGGTATTACAGTTTGCAAAAAACGCAATGTTATTGGATACAGACAATTTTGACTTAAGGATTCTCTAAGAACCACACTGTAAAAAAGCAAAGAACTTTCATTGTCATGGTTGAATAAACATTGCTTACCGAGGATGTGACGTCAAAGTGAAACATGAGATCTTTTTGTTTTGGTGTGTCATACAGAGACTGGAGAATCTTATGGTCATCAACCTCATGTTCAGTTAGTCGGATGCACTTCTTAAAAGCAGTTCCTTTTTCAACGCTTCCCTCCAGCTTTTCATACAATCTTCGGACATACAATGACTTACCTAAAATGGTAGAATAATAACATTTGGCTGGCTGAAATCACGGCATCAATAACAATTGAGTGGAACATGTTACAGATGTATCTCGAGGAAAGTTTTTGATGTTACTTAAAGCTCAGATCAGGTTCAGATTCTCATTCAGGAGTGGCACTACTAACTTTTTTACTGCCTTTTTACTAACATGTTTTGCCATGTTTTACTAACATGTTTTGCACTATGGAACTGTGATGCTGGAAACTTGAATTTCCCTCGGGATCAATAAGGTTACTATCTATCTATCTATCTATCTATCTACAGTACTATATACTGTATAATACATAACCATAGAAATTGCTATTATTACTTAAGTTGCTTTTGTTGATTATCTATCTTCATAATTCTTTTACATAACACTGGCACATAGAGTAAATTAAAGATATACACTGGCATATAGAGTAAATTAGAGATATGAGAAGAAAAACTACTGTACATGTAGGACTCACCTACTCCTGCACGTTGGGAAGCAACAATACCAACAGAATGGCCACCTTTGAACACAGCGTTCCTGTGATCGGAGTAGACAGTGTAATGCCTGGACAAGTACTCCTGGATCCTTTCCAATGGCTCTTGTGGCACAAAGTCTCTTTTGAACTGACTGAATGCAGTAGGAATGTAAGTGTGCTCCCTGTCAGAGCTGCAAAAGATCACTAGCCTGCAATCCTGTTTAAACAGGGGACGCAGTTTCTGAAAACACTTCTCCATTGCACAGCTAACGTCATAGGTTAATTGGTCTGCCCAAATCATTGTGTAAATCTTCTGGCCAATGTCACCTGGTATGAGAGCTCTCCTCAGGAAAAGCTGTACTTGCTCATAAGATGTGGCAGGGGTACACAAGAGAACCTCATCATAACTCGGCAGTGGCTCATAGTCACTGGTCATGTACAAGGAGATACTTGAAGTCAGCACCTCATCGTGTGGGCAGATTATGAGATTTGGTTCGTTTGAGTAGAGGCCTTTTGGGAGACGTCTTCTGAGTGAATTGTCTCTAGTCTCTGAGAGCACTGGTTCTTCCATTTCATTTTCACTTTGGTTTTCTGTGACAGTCATCATTTCCAACAGACCCCCTAAACTCCTTATGTCCAAAAGGTCATGGAAAAAGATCCCCTTGTTCTTCATGTAGCCATTCCACAACTCTTCCAGTTCTTTCAAACCAACAGTTTGGTCTGTCTTGTCTGCTGGATCATCGGCTGTAAAACGACTCACATTGACTGAAGACATATCGCTGTCTTCCTGGTGAAGAAAGTGACTTTGAAAGTGAGTATCTTCATTAATCCTTTTGCCAGGCTCAAATTGGTTATAGAACCTTCTCCATGTGCTCCAGACATCTGATGTTATGCAGTTTGGTTTGATGAAAGAGAGCATCATCAAAGCTTTTTCCTCTATTTCTGCATTCACATTTGTTGGAGTCACAATACTGCACAGGTAGGATATTTGTTCTGCTGTGTAGTAGTTTAAGTAGTAGTGATCAGATCTCTGTTTGTCCATGAAGTTTTGCCAGTCATCAAGAAACAGCTCCATCTTCTTGGAGAGTGCTACAAGTTGTTTAACTAAACTTCCACATACCTGGATGCGATGCAGGGTCTTGCAAAAGTTGATTTCCATAATGATACATGGGTCACTCTGAGCTTTGCAATAAACCTTAGCATCCCAACACCTGAAGAGTGGGTTCCCCGCAGCATAAAGGTCTACAAATGCTTTGGCAAGTCTTTGGACATTGTCAAACACCTGAATATGAAGAAAATAAAGTGAGATTACAGGAAAAGTAAAAAATACAGACTTAAACTATAAAGCTCTTTTCATAAAGTCACAAAATATACAATTAATATACACCTCAGCAAAGTGTTCCACTTCACTCTGATTTTGTTCCCCTCTTCCGGACATGAGCATAAGTTTATTTTGCAACTCTTTCAGGTCCTCATAGGTGCACGCCATGTTTTTCTCATGTCCGTCCTGAATTTGCAGCATCAGGGAAGTCTCTAGAGTGAGCTATAAATGGAAACATCAATATGATATGGACTACATTAGTGTGTTTATTTCACATCACATGCACAAGGCAAGAAAAGCCAATTTAATTTTTTTTATTTATATATACATTACTTAAGTTAAAAACATAAGGTCCCTGAGATAAAAAATTGCACTCAAAAGGTAATTATCTGATCATCACATAGAAAAATGCTGTCATGTTATTGTTTTTTTCAAGTAGTCCTGTAATTCTTTCAAATTTTAACATTCATTTCAAGTAGTCTGTTAGCGTGCCTTTTTGTGGTTTTGGGCCTTGATAGTGTATATCCCATTCTCATTGATGGATGTAGCCAGGGACAGGGACGAAAATTCAACAGATCCATGGCTTTCCTTAACAGTCTTTAACCAATCCAGTTGACGCGATGTATCCCACTGAAATCAGACACCAAACAAAAACAAATTTGAATATAATTCTAAAGTAAACTAAAATAATCAGGTATTTGTTTCCCAGAATGGCTAGTAAAATACAGGAGCCATTTATTTATTTTATGGAATTGGATAAAACAGGACTTGGCATACATAGCAAACTAGATAGTTAACTTCCCTCAGGGGATGGTCCTTTTCCCAAAAGATTGATGTGAAAAGGTTAAATGTGAAAGTGGAATATTTAAAGCCTTGTTTTTAGTGTTTTTACAACAAAGTTGTTATTTCATTTGTCCATCATTCCTATTGGTTAAGATAACATCTTATTGGCCAATCAAATTGCTGAAATTTGTGGACTCATCGCTAGAAACTACTTAACAATGGCGTCCATTAAAGCAAGCACCACAAAGCACCTAGCGGTTCCGAGTGTAAACATATCATTTACTTAATAATTTCATAAAGATTTTGGAGAGTTACTGTTTCAACCTTGACCTACCAAACTTTCCGTAGTTGTGCATATACTGAGTCATATTGGATATAGCTGGTGAATAAATCTTCATGGTCACCTTCAAATACTTTGGTTTAGACAATAATACAACTTAGGTATTTATGATTGATTGTTGTTAGATTGTAATAGCAATTTAACTACAGTATGGTGGTAACATAAAAGGTGGAATCTCACCAGCTTCGTTGGTATTTCGTTGTCATTTTCAAGTGCCTTCCACAATTTTGTTAATGACTCTTTGAAGGCCTCAAAATCAGAGTCCTGCTTCAGTCCATACAACATGGATGAGTATCCAAGAACAGCATCATGAAAACAGGCCACTCGATCCACATCCATATCATTTTCTCCAGCAGAGATGGATGCCAGGTCAACAAAAACTTTCAGCTCATTAATATCTGTAAATATAAATTTTCTTTAGCTGATACAAATTGTTGTGTTTAACACTTGGTAACAAAAAATGGTATCTAATGTACCTTCAAGCGCTTCTTTAACCCACAGGACAAACTCTTGGCTCCGACTGAGTTTCTGAAGACATTCCCTGCGTTCATTTGTAATGTCCAACAGAATCTTTTGGGCCATCACAAAGTTGTCATCTATGCAATCCAGGCTGTTTTTCTTGAAGTCAGCTTGATTCTGAAAAAATAAACTTACTGTATGAAATCGTTGAGTGTATGATTCATGATTCCAGTTTAGATGGTTCTATAAAAGCCTATTTGACGTAACAGTTTAACCAAAGGAAGTTCATTTTTATCAACTCTTATCTTAATGATATAGGACGGTGGGGTGATGTACTATCAAAGTAAATTATTTTAATTTCCATTTCATATTTCAATCTACATTACAATAAATGTGTAAAGTGGAATAGCTAACTATATATTTACAGCAGTATTCGCTAATATGTCTTTAATCATGTGCACCTAGAAAATAAATTTTTTCTACAGCTGAATACAGCTATATTATTTTATATATACCAAAGGTATCCCTCACAGATTCTCCCTTATGAATTATTTGATGTCAGTATGTCTGCTGTTAATGTCAAGTAAGGACTAATGTTTCTATAAAAGATGTTTTTAAGGACATACTGTATCAGCTCTTCCTAACTTAAAATATTTGGGAAACGTACCATTGGCAGCAGTTTCTCCAGTACTTTAAAGTCTCCTTCTGGACATATTGTGTTCCTGATAGCCATGATGATTTCGGCAGACTCCATTGCAAGATGAAGGTCATGGTACTGTTGAATCTGCTGAATCCTTCCTTTGATCCATCTTCTGTCATCAGATGGATTTGTTCTGCACATGATGTCTAAATCGTTCTGCAAGTCTTTGTACTTTCCTTTATAGTCCTCAAAGATGCTGTCTACTTCCTCCAGTAACAGTTTCCCACTCTGCAGACCATCATAAAGCTCTTTGTACTTGCTGTAACAGCTACGGAATATTTTGCTGTAGACCAGGTCTAGAGTGTATATTTCTTCATTTCCATCGAGATGTTCAGTGTCATCTGTAACAGCTTGGTCTCTTGACAGTTCTTCCACTTGGTTCGTCCAGCACATTTTGAAGATTGCGCTGTCTTTAACAGCATGCATATCTGAAGCCATTTGACGGGTTATATCAGAAAGGTTGAAATAACTGACCTGCTCAATTGTATGAGAGGTTTGCCCATCAAGAATGTGAACCTTCATAAATTCATTCAGATTCATCATCTCAATGTCCTGATGAAGTTTTTTGTCCAACCCATTGAAGTCAACTGTGGATTAAAAAGATATTAAGAATGGCAGAGATGAACAGGTCCTTCAATTGTCCTCTCAGTCCTATATCCACAATATCATAATCCAGGATCTGCAATGAACTACTTCACAGGTCCCTTTCAATGTAAAGGAGTAGAGACTTGATACTAAAGCCCTGTCAGATCAACTAAACTCCTCACCTTGTTGCACAGAGGGCAAGAAGCCCCTGCAGAGGAACCACAGACTTGGAACTATGCACCTCTATGCTTATATAAAAAGTAGCATATGGTTCAAACAACCACCTTACTGTCAAGTGATGTGAACATTTTTGCGAACTTCAAAACGCAAACATTGACAAAACTGACTGCATCACCTCATGTCACCTCACATGTTCACATCGCAAAGGGTACGGCTGACAATGAGATAACTGCTAACATGCATGTAAATTGCACCACCTGCACAAGAGGCAAGAACCAGTCAATTGTCTGTATCTGTATTCCTAATCAAAAAATATATAATGAAAAGACAAACAAAACAAACAAACCAATCATTTCCATGGCTAATAAACCACAAAATCTATGGGAGGCCCACCAGCACCAGAACCAACAACCAAAGTGTCAGTAAATTCCTCTGGAAAGAAAACCCCCGTTGTGTTTCTATACAAAGTTCACTATGGACAGCTGGACAATTTCTCAGTCCCACTCCCATTGTGGCTGCTGGTTCCACAGCAAATTAGCTGCTATCTTTTGACTTGACACACAAGACCAGGCTACTTTACTATGCAGAATATGCTACCCATCTCCATGCACCTGGTGAGCTATGGGCAGAAATATGAATAATTAAAACCTGAATTTGGATCACATAATTTTAATTTGTATTGTTTGAAAAATTGCATTGAAAATCTGAATAATCTGAATGGCATAATTTGAAATGGAATTTATTAGTTTGGAACTGAATTCCAATAAACTGAATGTAATATTATTAATTATGAATTAAGTTGCTATGAAACTGCATTTGATCCTCACTGAAATTTCAACTCTTTATCCTTCACATTCAGTTCTCACAATTCAAATTCAGTTCTTGTAATCCAATTTCAGTTTTGGGTCGTCGAGGAAGAGCAATTGAGTGCAGATTCACAGAACTACCGGTCCGTGCAGCCTACGTTTTGATAGTTTGTTTATTGATTAAATTTCAAATTATGCTATTCAGATTCAGTTATTCAATGGAAATATTGAAGTTAAACAACACAAATTCAAAGTAGGTGATTCAAATACAGTTTTTAATGTAATTATTCATGTTGAGCAATTCAAAATCAAATATAAATAATTCCTACAGTTGCAATACTGCCAACGGTGCCTGACGTTGTTGGTGCTCGGGCCCTAATGATTCAAATCCAGTTTCTCGTGACACATAGTTTTGCCCTTAGTGAGCCCTCATGTCAACAGCTTTTGCTGCTCGTTCTTGCTTTGCCTTAAAGCTGCAGTCGGTCACTTTGAGCAAATATGATATATTATCATATCATTATATTCATAAAACCGTCATTATATCCTGACAGTAATGCATGAGATGGATAATCTGTGAAAAAATTATATTCCTCTGCCCCCCCCTCGTGCTCCTAATGGCATTTACAAGTTTCTATCGCGCCCGAATGAAAACAACCAACCACAGCTGAGCTGGTGCCAGCTGGCGAACTCCAATCAAATGGTAAAACTAGGCATCACTGATCAAATATGAATCAATTCTGTCTATTCTATTCCGTTACTGTAATGCCTATTTCTAACTCCAAATGTTTTCAGAAACATCTTGTAGTGTACTGTTTAGCTGTAAAATGAGAACGTTTGTCACCCGGCCGCCATGTTGAAAACAATCGAAACAGCCAAAAGCCAAAACCAAGCACCGCCCAGAGCAAACATTCTCATTTTACAGCTAAAAAGCAGGCCTACACTAAAATATGTTTCTGAAAACATTTGATGGGAGAAATAGGCATTACAGTAACATAATTTTGATTCATATTTGATCAGTTTGATTAGTTTGACTGTTTGATTAGAGTTCACAAGCTTCGCAAGCAGTGACTGACAGCTGCTATTGAAACTTCTCAGCTCTGATCGGTTGTTTTCCTCCAGTCTGTGAAATCTTGCAGATGCCATTATGAGCACACGAGGAGAACACAGAGGAACAGGATTTTTTTCACATTACATGTCTTGTGCATTACTGATATGGTGACTGTTATATAAAAATAACTTTTATTTAATCATATTTGCTCCAAGATACCAACTTCAGCTTTAAGCTATGAGTCTCTAGATCCTTTAATTCTTGCTGCATCAGTGAAAGACATCTCAAAAATGATCAAAGAAATACAATCAAAAATTGAAAATACAAACAACTCTCAACAGTCTGTAGTTCAAATTAGCTTCTACAGAACATGGCTGTGTGATCGGCATACAACTGCCCTTGGTCTTGACTAGCACCATTTGTAAATAACTGCTTAAATCATTAACTATTATGTTATATCATTAAATCATCTGAAATATCCCATTTTGAGGCCTCTGCACATTTTTATTATTTAAAAAGATACTGTTCAGTGTACGCATAGAAATATAATTCTGCAAGAAAGAACAATGTAACTTATGATAATAAAGAGACTAGGTGTCTACAATAAAATAAACTTGAACCGTAAACATTATTTTTGCTCTCATTGTGCCAGCGCTGCCTACCTTTGACATGTTGTGGAAGCTCCTGGCAGATTTGTAGAAGACCCCTGACCAGCTCCCTCTCGCTATGGACAGCTTCAGCTTCCTCTTTTCTTTGTCCCAGTAATCGTCTCATGTTTCTGTCATCTTTACAACGACCATCATCGCAGAGGCCGTCTAGAGGAACATAAACACAAATATACACTTTCAGCTGTGAAGCTCAACAAAGAATAACAGCCACTGGAATTGTAAATTGTACCCACAATTATGCATATACAAAAACAAAAGGGAGAAAAAGATAGAAAAAAGGGAGAAGAAAGATAAATCAAAGGAAGAGGAAGTTGAAAAATAGTAGCAGAAATAGACAGATATTCCAACTCACCGATTTTCAGCAAGTCAACAAATTCACGGCCTTTCTGGAGGATCTGGTCTAAAGTTTTCATTTGGATCTCTCCACTGAGGAACTTCTCTGACACAGATATGAATGCTGTTCTCGCCAAAGTCATCTTGATTTGCACGTCATCTGACAATTTGTCAATCAGTCTTCCTCTTGCACCTGGAAAATAAGCATGCAAACATAAACTACTAAACATTTTACTTTGAGTTATGTACACAAAAAAACATTTTACTATGAGACAATAATTAAATATACTGACTTGAGATAAGCTCAAAACAACTCAAAGCCAGCCAGCATTCACTTTCTTTCTTTAACCATTACACTTGTCTTTCACACACTTGAGGTAAAAGAGTAACCATATGCTAGACAGTAATAAAGAGCAGATTCCCAGTCATTCTTGCAGCATTATACATTACATTTAAGTATTTACCTGTCATTTGGAAAACTGTTTTTGCCATGGGCCAATTTAGAAGGTACTCAAATATCAAGTCCTCGCCTTCAATGTGAACTCCATTCACATCTGTGGGCCATGACTTCAGCACAAGAACAGACATCAGCTTCCCAAACTTTGTGATATCATGTTTCTCCAACAGAGCTGTAGCAGCTCTGCCAGATTTATCCTAAACAGAAAAAAATATGGGGAAAATTAAATAATTTAGTACTCCAAGCACCACCACACACACGGGTAAATTTCCATCAATGAAATTGGTTGTCCCTTCATTTTTTGTTAAGATTGAGAAAAAAAAAACGTGCACATCCAGTATTTGTTGTACAGGTGCATAGAGCTCAAAATCTTGAAGAAAAGAGGGATGTACTAATTTAATTAATGCATTAATGACAAGAGTGTGATAATCTTTTTGGTCAAGACCATATTTTTTTAACTCCAAAAGTCTGCGATGGATTTGAATGAATTTATCTGGAGGGGTGGGATGTGGCACAATGAACAAAACATTAGATTTTAATGGCGATCCGGATCATGATCCGGATTCAGGAATATTTTTAAGATTTCCGATCAGCCTGAGCATTAACACCACAGGGTATAACACATGCGCAGTGTAGTTGATGACGCGTGACCCCGCCTTTTTCCTCCTTCTGAGAGCAGAGAGATACATGTGTGTATGTGTGTGCGGAAGCTGCTGGCCGTCCACGGTGAGAAAGAAAAAAGCTGTAGATAACGGGATGAGAGACAATGTAGTGTAACGTTATACAGACATAACAAGGCTGCTGAATGAAAGAGGCAGCCTCCGATACGTTACACGGCAACACGTTGTGTTAATAATAAACCGACCACCTCACGGTACCGCCAGTTGTGAGCTGTGATCTGTTTTTAAAGTCACGCACCTTGGAGGAGGTCCTGCGCTCTCCGAGTGCACTTCTATATATTATATTGTAGCGTTGTCAGTTGTGAAACAGAAAATTAAGCCATATACTCTAAACATTTCTCTGGGTGCTCTGTGTCATCTATAACATCTCTCCCCAATCATTGTCTATGGAGCAGTTCCACAATTTATACTTGATGACATCATAAATTTGAGTTTTACCACTCTAGTTTTTGGATTTGGGAGAGAGTTGTTCATGTTTACTAATATTTTTGGACTGCCTTAGGCCACAGGAATAACATGTATGAATTTAGAAAATAGCCAAATTTCCCCTTTAAGCACTTACATTTACATTATATATTAAAAAGCATTTACTGCTTATTCACCACTTATCAAAAATCATACCTGACAAATAGTTGCAACTGCCTCCAGTGCACATTTCTCCATTGTGTTGCATAACAATGGACTTGTCTTGCTCAGTTCTTCCATCTTGTTAGAGTAGATTCCAATTTGATCCATTGGACGTTCCTTGCACACAAGTACACATCTTCAGTTTAGTTTCTCAAGTGCACATGTAAATATTAGAATCCAAGATCTGTAAAGCATGTAAACACAGACATACATCCAGTCTTACTTTTTTTAGCTTTCCTTTAAAATCATCCATGAAAGGGGTTCTCCATGATGAAGTGTTTTCCTCATGACTGAAGGATAGTGAGACTAACTTGTCCCATACCTAGAAAGAGACATATGTGCATTTTAGTGGGTGAGCTATGCCAAAATGTAAACACTATAGACAACATCAAATGGCTATCGCACTGGAAAATTAACAATTTGAATGTAAAAACATATAAACACATCCATTACTGACATAAATTTTTGCTTACCGTAATTTCATGAGGTACAGAAAACTGCGTACAATCCCATTCATTAAGCAGTTTGTTTCTGAAGGTATTTCTCCGCCATTTCCTCATTGTTTCTAATGTCTCCAGGATTGACTCTCGACTTATCTTTCTTGACTGGAATAGAATGTATAAGTGACTATGAATGTCATTTTTTTCCTTTACATAATAAAAAAAGCTCTCTTATTTTGATAAAAAACTTTTTAACATACTGTAGAATTGCCCTGCTTGCATTTAAGCATTAAGACTGCGCTAGTCTGTATTTTTTAGCTTTGCTGTCTACCTTACTTTTAATGAGGAACATCACAAATAAGAGTTTTTTAAAACATATGAAACACAAGAGTAGATACATATTCTAAAATTGGTCAAATGTTCGGTAGAGGAAAAACAACAATTAACTCGTTAACAATATTTAGAAATCTACCTCAAGTTGATTCTTTTTCCTTTTTACAAGATAGAGAAAAAAAAAGAGTAAAGCTGTGCTGTAAACTGCTCCAGGCATTTCAAGTCTTGACTATGGTATGGAGACATAAAAGTGTTGCCTGTCCAACAGTCTGACAAGTGGGCCTCACCTGAGAATCGGTGTGGTCGTATGCCTTTTCAATCAGACAGACCAGATCAAGGAAATAAATAGGAACATCACTGTAGCCTGGATCTGTCATTTGACTGCAGATAGATCCAAGAAGCCTTACTGCAGTTTTCAGACAACGCTCTCCATATTTCTCATCAAAGCTACGGGAAGAAATATTTGATTACTGTTGTGTATGCATAAATACTGCTCGCAATATATACAGATACTGAAATTCATAGACATTACTGCAGAGATCCTGTATTACAGTGATAAGTAAAGGTTTGTATTTTACCTTTTACTGCGATGGTTTTCTCTGTTGATGAGTTGTAATGCCAAATCTTCCAAAGCCTGTAAATTGAATAACAGAGCACACGCAGTGGTAGCTTTATTTACATTGTATACCTTTTTGGAGGGGGGTGGGAGGGGAACTGAAACTGCAGATCATCACTATGAGTAACACCTTTTCACAGTTTCCATGTTTCCACATTGTCATTCGATATATTGTTATCATACAAAATATATTATAGCCGCTTTCAGGATACATACCCTGTAGTCGGATTGAATCATTCCAGATTTGATACTGAACTGTATGTGGTTAAGAATGTCTAGGAGCTCCACTTGCACAATGGATATGAAGCTTCTTAGATCATCCACACTCAGCAAAGGCACCCAAGAGTGTACAAGAAGACGATCAATGTCCGTCAGGTATGCATGGTCTTTCATGATCTGGACACTCCTAATTTAAAGTCAGAGTTTATTATGGTGACCAGGTGGTGAGGTAGAAAAAAGATCAGGACATACTGGGGGTGAGGGGTGGGAACCAACAAACAATGCAGTTAACTAAATTTCAACACAATTTCCAGTAACTTCCTGGGGTCTCTGCTGGTTGCCTTGCAAACTCACATTACAAAGTATTTCCTATAAATGTCAAGCTATTGATTTTAGGAGTTTGGGTTTATGAAATACTAGGATAAAACATTAACCACTGCTATGGAATGCAAAATTGTTTTCCTGAGTTTCTGTTTAAAGACTTTTCAAAAGGTTCACATTTTGGTTGTGTACATGTGCTCAAGTATTTGCAGGAGAAAAACACTTACATACCTTTTGAACTGTGTTCCTTTGCTCCGCCAGGAGCCTGTCCAGGAGTCAAACTGTGCATTCAAGACCGGTGGAACTGGCTCAAATGGCTTGCTTTCTCCTCTAAGTAGGTGAATCAGAGGGATGACCAAGACCCACTTCTCAATATCGTTTTGGCGAGCATTGCTGCTAAGCCTCTCAACAGCATCTGCAACACTTTACCAGTGGAGAAGTCAGTGTTTAGTTTCATTATATTTACAGTGGGGAAAAAGTATTCAATATTTGGAAAAAATAATTATATAGATCCTTAGGTTTTGTTTCTACTCTATATTATGTTTTTGGAGGATATGGTCAATTGTGTTCAGATCTGCGTTTTTGAGTCCTATTGAATGCAATGTTGAGCAAAATAGTTTTTTGTATGCTTTCAGGGTCAAGGCCATCACTGTTTATGTGTAATAGTTATCTGTCCACTGTTTTTAAATTGTTCAAAATCTACAATGGAGTGCCAAAACAATAGAAAAGCACTTGCATCTTCCCTTCTTCCTATATTTTTGATTTAATGGCACTGCTGTTGATAAGCAATGAAACAATTCGTTAGTGCCACCACCTGTTAAGGACTGTTGCAGGGTGGATAGGCCCTTTTAAAAAGATCAATGCCATACTTTGCATGGTTCTCAGGGTAAAGTTCAGTTCCATTGCCTCCAAGTCTCAATGGTCTCTTATTTTATGTTACAGTGATTGTATATGATCACACAATACAAGTGCTGTTATTGACTTACATTTCTGTTTTTGTTGCCAGACAAATGCACTATTTAAAAGTGGTAATTCGATGTGTAACAATGGTAAAAGTAAAAGAGTTACAGCTAGCCTTTGTCAACAGTTTGGTTATCGTGACGAAACAAAGCTTGGATGAGAGATGGCAAAACAATTACTGAGAAACCACTGCATGAAAGTAATGAATGGCCTTCTGTAAGTTAACACAACTTTTCTCAGCAAAGTCTTGTTTGTGACAAACTAGTCTTTGTAAATGAATAAATAAATAAATATATCAATAAACTTAAGCCGACATCAAGTGGAATTTTTGATCATGTATGAGATCAATTGGAAGGGTCCCCTGACTGATACTATTTCCAGGCTAAATAATACAGCTGACTGAACTTTTAACAATAGAATGAATTGCCTATAAAGTGCTCAGGCCGACCGTCACGATTGTCTTCTCTTTTAACTTAATCAAAATCTAGCTTTTGATCATTTTTTCTTGTTTACTTTTCTTTTATTAATTTTATAATCTTTAACATTATCATTTTATTTGTAAGAATTGTTATTTTATGCTAACTTAAATTACACATCAGTTACCTCTTTTTGTCTGATAAAGGGCTTGCAAAGTCTCTCCAGAAAGGGATGAAATGGTGTTGTGGCTTCTTAGGCAGGCAAAGAAGATCACATAGACTAGCTAGGTGATTTGTCATGTCGTTTTTCAGATGCTTGTTGTAAATCAGCAAACTAACAACTCCAGCATGCAAAGGTGGTAAAGGGGATTTCGTTGTTTCTGTCTGCTTTCTGGGCTTGTGATCCTCCAGAACAAGTTTGAGCAGGTTTTTCACCTAGAAAAAGTAAAGGAAGAAGGTAACAATAAATGTCTTACACTTACTTACTCAGATGGTAATTCTTGCTAAAAATGATTTATATGAATTCACTTTGTCTCATTTTTTAGGAGACCATGTGCTATTCTAGAATAAAACTCTTGAGATTTACCGGTTCACGACAGTCTGGCAATCCCCACGGCCTTTTTGTGCCATGATGAAGAACAGGATTGCTGTATGTATCTAAGAACTGTTGTAGCTGTGAAAAGAAGTTGTCCACATTTGGTTCATTCCAAGTTGTAAGAAGGTCAAAGATGCTATTCAGCATCACTCTGCCAGCTAGCTCTCTGCCTTTCATTACGTCTTTGAGCGAAGAATTCCAAGGCAGCCAACTCTTTTTCGGCTTGGGATGGATCACATCATCATACTGGTGCCACTCCCCTTGAAATCAAAGAGAGCAAAATGAATAGGGAAATTTATGTGCTACTTTGTATGTTCTTTTTTGATGATTTATCCTTAATTGAAACCATGTCAAACCATGTGTAGAATTGGAGCATTGTGTTTGTTCAGGCAGAGTACTCAAGTCACTCGCATCAGCTAACTGGCATCAACTGCCCCATCAGTGAAGCATGAATGATGCTGGTAGCCAAGCAGCTGACTAGTAACATCCAATCGTATCTACAAAGGTATTGCAGCCTTTATAACCTGAAACTTCTCATCGCTGATACTTTCATGCCAATGCTGTTTGCTACTGAAGCTCCCTCCTCCACCCCAACTTTGTCTTTCTGTGATAAACTTCTGTATTGTTGATTTTACTAAGATTTAATGTTAGTATACATACAGTCTGTGTTTGTTAAGGGGGGGGGGTATTTCTCTCTGCTGCTCAGATTCTTTGAGAGCACCCTCAAAGAAAAGAGCCTTTTTAACCAAATCAAACTGCATAACCATAAATGTTTATTTTTTTTGACATAGGTGTATATGACTGAAACAAAATCATATATTATAAAATATCAAAATTCAAATAATTCAGTCAAATATTTTACATACAGTAAATATTAGCAGACACAAGACTGCTGTACAACTGACAGTTGATTGCACAACTGCACAATATACTCTGTGCCCAAACAGCCATCTGACAATCTGTATCTCGCTTTCTCATGCGTCTTACTGTTTGGAGGCCAGCAGCGGTCCTAGATCTTAGCATCCACTCCCCCTTGGTGACCTACAATAAACTTGCCAGTGTTCTCTGATGGACAATTTGACACTATTTCTAAATTACCTCAAATGTATCGATTGAGGTATTTCAGTAGCCCACTGCAATTTCTTGCTAATTATTGGTCAAAATTTATGCCAATACCAATATGTCTACAATTAACTAATAATGGCTAATATCTGCTCAGCCTTTTTTATCGGTTAGGCTCTAGTCTGTAAACATTAATAGAAGTTGCTGTTGAGCCTGAGTGTAGAGAAGTGAATCTAGATTACCTTTGTGTGTTAAAAAGTCCTCGTTGATTGTCAGGCACCTGTTGACAAATTGATTTCCTTCACTGTAGTAGATTCTCTCATACACGGCCTTCTTTTCACTGTGCTTGTAAATTAGGTATTTGTAGGGTATGCTCTCATGAGTTTTGTCCTTGGGAATCATAACTCGCCCCTCAACAAGATACATTTTGTCCCCTAGAGGCCTGTGAAACACAACAATTATTATTAGTGATGGGACTTTACTGTTTCCTTGGTTTGCACTGGAGAATTGACAACAGTTGTTCTGATATAATTGTGAATAATGTGTTTTTAAAAGAAGCCACAGTGTACCTAGAGAAGGACATTTCCAGGCCATGTTTTTCCCAATGTCCAAATATTTTTTCAGACATCAAGAAAATCTTATCCTCTTCTGGATTCAAATGAAAATCTTTGGAAGTAACAGCATGGAAGTAAACAGGCGTACATTCGCTGCTTGGCAAACTAAAAAAGAAAAATCAAATAGATCAAATTAACTTCATATATTCTTTATAATCAATACAGTGATGAAACGCATATATGAATCAAAAAGCTTGGAACAGAATCATTCCTATACAAATGCTGTTTAAATTATGAGCATCTAAAATTACAGTAATTCTATTTTTTTACCCTACTCCCACTTTTCCTTGCAGTAACCCGTCTGCTTCCAGGTGGCTACCTGACTGCTGCGTGCACATTGAAATCATGACAGGAAGAAGAAAGTAATTTTCTCCCAATGACATAGTCTTCTCGAAGCTTAATACAAACTGCTAAAGAGCTAACGAGATGCAGCAGCAAAACTTGGTGTACCTCAGGCTAGCTTGTGTTCTCTACTCAAACAACAAGAAACCGTAATGGCTGCCATAGATGGAGACAGAAAACGAATGCGCACAAGGAAAGCACCCATGGTTGAAGCTGCCCTTGAAACAGCTGAAGCCAAGTTTGACACAGCTGTACTGTATTTAAAAACAGTCAAAGAAATTCAGTAAATAGTGAAGCTGTCCGTTTCATTAGGCATACTTTATATTAATGTAATATATATACAAATGTCAATTAGATTGTAATATGCATGACAAATAAGAAAAGAAAAAAGGTTATAATAATCATCCGTTTATAGTGATCAACTTGACCCGGACAGACGTAATCACTAATAAGAGGTTTCCACTGTAATACAATATCAAAATATTTTGTAGCAGATAGTGTTACTGGATTAGAAATTAAAAAAGAAAACAGACTAAACAGAACATCACATGAATATTTAACATATACAGTAGATCAGGGAAAAAAATATCTAAAATGTCTCAGTAACTTACGATTGTGGTGCCTGAAGTTCACTGGATGTTGCTGTCACTAAAGGACCCATATTCTCATCACTCTGACTGAGAGGGCACGGGGGCGTTGGTGAACTGGAGACATCTACATCTCTGTTGTCTGGCTGCTGTTCCTGTCTCTCTGCCAGGCGTGTATTTGTTTTCTTATTTGATTTGGTGTCAACAGCCTGTGAGGAAAAATAAAAGGTTGAAGAGTAAACAAAACCCTGATCAGATGATCAGGATATTACTATATCCATTGTACTATATATACAGCTAAAACATCAAGTTCCTGAAGTCCTCAAGGAATCTGATTGCCAGACATAAAGAATAAGCTGTATAATGTAGACTTATCTTATCTGTCAATTCTCATATTTTACATGTGACACTCAAATTTTATTGTCTTTACTATTAAACAAAGGCCTTGGTTGGTAAACTGACAGTATTATTACACAGTTAATAACCTAAATTCATGATTTTTGTCAAAACACCGTGGATTTGAGTCAGTTTGAGGGTTAAAACTCGATGTATTTGACTGATAACTACCTTAGTGTTTTGGGCGGTTTCCTTTGTTACTGAACATGGATCAGCAGAATGCTCAGTTTTTTTGGTATTTGGGTCACCTGTGTAACAGCGTTTCTTATCTCTGGCTGCTTGGCCTTCTTTCCTGTCAGCTTGGCCATGCTGTTCACTGTTGGTGTGATTTTCATTATCATCTGGCCTCACAGAGAGATTTTGTTCCTCATGAGAGATTATTTTATCCTTATCTTGTTCAGAGACAGACTGCTTGGCCACCGAACCACATTCTTGAGATGTTTGCTCAGACGATTCAGGTGCAGTGGAGTCGGTTTCTTTGGTTGAAATTAGAGATGACACAGAAAATGGCCCAGAATGGATGTCACTTGGCTTGTCAGTAGCAGGCGGCACTGCATCAGGGCTGTCCTCTGTACTAATATCTGGTGAGACCTCTGTCAGTTTATCACTGGCTGGTGCAGAGGAGGGCGGTGTCGTGTAAACAGCCAGGTTTGATCCAGGTGCTGCCTCACTACACGGTTGAGTGTCACTTTCAGGAGCTGTAGCAGAATGCCTCTCTTCCTCCTTACAAGTCTCTGTGACTTGTGTTTTCTTGGAAGTGACTGATTCACCAACTGAGACTGTCTGGTTGGGGGGTGAGGGCGTGGCTCCTTTTTCCAGTGTATCTGGGCTGGCAGTGTTATCTGATGGGTCCTGTGGTGTAGTGCCATTTCTGGCTGCTACGAAGTCGTCACTAGCCGGCTGCCCCTGAAAAGTCAACATAGTTAGCTTAGCAGACAGGTATTGCCAACTTTAATTTTGCCATATCGCACTAAGCAGTAAACACATGCATTTCCACAACAGCTTCACAGCAGGGGTTTACCAGCTGTAGCTAAGTCACACAAGTAGGCTTGTCTGTGTTACTGGTGTTACACGGTGGTCGGGCACACACCGATTACATTGCGTACGTACTGTCATTTTGCTTTTTTTCACAGAAATAAAACCCATTTAGTTCATTTTCGCGTATCAGCGCCGTGTTATCAATACATAGTTGGACTCTACAAACTGAAAGTGACAGTGTCTGTCGGAAAGAGTCGACAGACAAGACGATGGCGGAGGATTTGGTATCGAAGAGAAAATTCCAGATTTAAACCCAATGCTATAAGGGAACCGTAACGTTAATAGGTCGTTAATGAGGTCATCGTCGGGCAGAGGACGGAGAAGTCAGAGCCAGTGTGCGTGGCGGAG
>CAKALG010033724.1:0-25192 GCA_916700815.1 Helicolenus hilgendorfi | reverse complement strand
CGCTGTGCCCTGGAGCCAAGGCATCGACATAGAAAGAGCCCTCAAAATGGTAAGACCGGGGGCGTACCGCAGTCTCTCTGAACGGCTTTGCTTTTTATTTTTATTTATTTTTCAGTTTCATCTTTGGTATATACCTAGAGCTTAATGATTAATCAATTATTAGATTAGTTATCAACTATTAAATTAATCGCCAACTATTTTAATAATCAATTAGTCGCTATAAGTAATTTTTAGAGAAAAAAACAAGTCAAAATTCTCTGATTCAAGCTTCTTAAATGTGAATATTTCCTGGTTTCTTTACTCTTCTATGACAGTAAACTGAATATCTTTGAGTTGTGGGCAAAACAAGACATTTGAGGACGTCATCTTGGGCTTTGGGAAACACTGACACTGACATTTCTCACCAATTTCTGACATTTATATTTATTTATTTCATGGTTTATTTAATAGGGACCAATACAACGTACATAGACAACTTAAAAACAGCTATCTGATATCATAGTGCTTGCAGCAGATGCTAATTTGCAACACCTGTCCCTAGAAGGGCTTTTTGTGAAAATAAGAGATTAAAACAGGAATGGGTACAGAAAAAATAAATAAATACAATAAAGCACACATTTGAAAACATTACATGAAAAACTAGACATGAGTACAGGTTTGTCGATGAATTAACCATGATTTGGTTTCTCTCTTAAAGGTGGTAAAGTTTGAGGCAAATTTTAAGTGATCAGATAGCGAGTTCCAAGACTTCGCTCCTTTCACAGAAAAAGCTGTCTGAGCAAAAGATGTTCTGCAGAATTGAACTTTACAATTGCCACTTGAAGCTGCTCTGGTGGATCTGCTACAGCTCTGTAGTCTCATGATGTATTAACAGGCAGAGGAGCAAGTCCGTTCAAACATTTAAACACAAGCTTTACATAATGATCCAAGATTTTCAGGGCCCTATTGTAAAGACACTCTATGGATTTTACTACAGACTGGTTGGCCTGGGACCAGGCAGACAAACCATAGGACAGATGTGAGAAAATCGTTGAATTTAGAAACAGCAAGGCACAGTCAAATGTCAAGCAATTTCTTATCATCCTAAAACAGCTAAGGTTAGCCTTTATCGTTTTACAGATCTTTTTAGCATGGCTTTTGAAGTTTAACTGAGAATCTAAAATTATTCCTAAATACCTTTAAATCACCTTTAATTCTAATATTAAAGGATTCTGTTGCAGGTAGCTTCTTAATCGAAAAACAGATGGACTTTGTTTTCTGACCAGACCAAACAACTAATCAATTAACGGCAATGAAAATAATCATTAGTAGCAGCCCTGTTTATATAACTCTTCATTCTATTCTGCTTCAAAAGTTATTGATTTTATCCTTATGATACAAGAGCTGTAACACTAACTAATCCAGCACCATGTTTTCATTCCATGCAGCATGTTAGAACAGTATTTTAAATATTATCTCTCTCTTCATCTGTTTGGGTCAGCAAATAGTGAAAGCAATGTTATATCCAATTCCACCATTTTTGCGCACTTGCCTTAGGCCTCCTCCTCTGTTGAGTGATGGCTTCTCTACTTTGGCATAGATGGCCTCTTTCACTCCTCTTTCAAACCATCTTCACCTATCTTCCACCTACAATGCTGTCCTGGCATACCTGCCCATGAGATTAAACAACCATTCACACTTGACCTCACTGGACAGTCATTCACACCTGGTGGCACTCATTCACACTAGGCATCAGCTGACTCTAACGACCCGTAACTACAGTCGTCACACGTAGGAGCACCAATGTACCGAGTGGTTTCTATAGTCCTGCTAACGACCCCACAGAGGTTAAATTCCTAGGTTCCCTACCATTCAGCCAGAATGAAAAAGCTTCTTGGATGAGAAGTGAAACGTCTTAAAGACCAAGTCCAGTTGCTGCTGATTTAACCCTTACTCGGATACCATGACCTGGATGACTGAGAACCTTCACAAACGTTAACGCGTTATTATTGTGTTAACTTTGACAGCCCTAAGCCAATCCCAAACCTCACAGTCACTCCAAATTGGCCTGCCTTAACACTTTCCCATCCAATAGACTGGGATTATGAAAACACGATGCTTTGAGAAATATGTATTTAACACACCAAAAGGCACTGAAGAGAACTTTAGATGCCATATATCAAGACCGTCTATCACATGTTTTCATGTGGTGTTTGCTCACATGTTGTACCCTAGGAACAAGTGTTATCACTCTTTCTTTTCTTTTCTTTTTGGCAGGTCCAAGTACAAGGTATGACAGGAAACATCCAGTTTGACACATTTGGTCGACGAGCTAATTACACGATTGATGTGTACGAGATGAAGTCAGGAGGTCCCCGGAAGGTAAGTGAGCGGAAACATCTATCATAATTGAATTAATGTGTAATGAAACACCCTAAACAGGATTAGCATATGATATAGATATTAGCGCTGTATGTTTTGATTCCATTAACATAAATACGGACAAGTTTCAAGCAGCTCTGTGATTGGGATTTTACCTTCTCTTGGCATGTTTGCAGTACATGAGTAGTAAGGCTGGTTTTGATTTGGACAGAGCCAGCCCAAATCATGTGAGCTCACATCCCCTCTGAGATTTGAATCTGGAAAACATCCACTGAGAATCAGTCGAGCCCTGCAGATGGAAGCTAAACCAATCTAGATCTCTGGAGAGCCGTAGTTTAGATGATGACATGGCTCAAAACTGTAATTTAGAAGAACTTTGGTGTTTCAACTTCTAAAATGTGATGCTAAAGCCGCCGACAGCGCAGCAAGTGGTGCATCTGTCCAATCAGGTGTCTGACAGGTTCATGCTGATGCCTGAATGAACTGTCAATCTCAATTGCAAATGCCTATGGAGTGTAGGCACACAACAAGCAATGTGTAATTTGTGGGCTTGCTATGCAAGATTATAAGTAGCTGATATATTTTGTGTACTATGATGTGTATGTGTTTATTTAAATGTGACTTTCAGTCCAGAAGTTCAGTCCAGTTTCCAGCGTTTTCCTTGAGGAAATTCTCCGACATGGCCTTTAAACCACCATCACAGTCAAACTCTTGATTAAACCTGACTAAAATGAAGCTACTAGAGGTGGGTTAGCAGCTCTTGTAAGGCAGGCTTAACTGCTTCAGTCCAGACTTGCACCTGCCTCTGGAGCATTAAAGTGCACCTGAAATTAAATTGCATGTTTACTTTATGCTATAGCAAAGATATCTGCTCTGTAAATGAGGTGTCCTTTGTCCTCTTTCAAGGAAATCAGTATCCAAAAGGGAAGGAAATAACATTTTTGGTCATGTAGCCAATAAAAACGTTTTATTTTACACTATATTTGAATACATATCAGCCAGAGAGAAACGAGTTAAGGACTAGGAATGCACACATTAGCTTTCAGTGTCCATTTTGTCTACAAGTGTGGACACATCATGTCTTGTATTGCGCCCTGGCTTGCTAAACGAGCTAGCAAACAACCAGGGGAGTAGTGCACTCACTCGGGCAGAAAAGTCATTTAGCTGTTTAGCTTGACAGCTTTAACACTTGTCAATGTCTGTTAGTTTAGATGCTGATGATTTGGTCCTTTTCTTCAATACCACTAACAAAACACAGTCTGTCCCCTTATTAGCTTTTAAGCTCCAATTACCAGAACTAGTCTGTTCACAAACACGTGCATCAACCCGCCTCCTCAGAGGCTTGGAGGCTAAAAGTCATTTTTGATATATGTGCAAAGTTTTTCCTACTTTCAATAATAATGAAAAAAATATTACCAATAAATTTGAAAATCACTTAGACAATGATTTTTGACAGCAAGAATGGAATAGTTTCAGGTTGGACTTTTACAATGATGTATCTCCAGATAAGCTACTGGGTGACTCGCTGCACCCACATGATCTCTCAGTGGTGTTATTGGGCTTTCGATAATTGGACAGGCCAAAGGCTAAAATAATCCTTTGTGAAATAGAAGTGTAAGAAAATATCGAAGATATTGAGTATCACAATGTTATATCTTATGATACTGTATTGATTCTCAAAAACACTGCATCGATTTGTAATAATAGTTCACATGCAAAGATTGACACAGTCAATACTTTATTTAATTTGCAAAGATATGCACCCGCTTAGTGTATGTGCCCTCTCAATGTAGTGTTATAATGCTATAATGCAAGTGCCTATCCCACTGTACTGATTGCGTCAAAAGTAACTTTTTTAACTCTGCATATGGTGGTGTGTTCTTAATACTATTACAATTTTCCTAAAATTATATTTAAAAAATTGCAATATATCGCCTTGTTTGCAGTAGCGCAATATATCACAGTACATTGAATCGTAACCCCTATATCATGATACGTGTCGTATCGCCAGATTCCTGCCAATACATAGCCCTAGTCTGAAAATACATCCACACCCACAATGCTATGTCTCAGCTAGCTCCCCGACCCTTAACTCTTGACAAGGTCCCCACAAAAGTTTTCACCAAAAAGGAGGTGGCCCCATACTGTCCTCATAGTTCAGCTCACAAGGCAACATACATCACAGCAGCCCGCACATCCCAACTCAGTGTGAGACAATCTGCAGTGACAACAGTGAGTGAGTATCGTGCATCACAGCTACCAGAGGTCGGAGGCTTTGTCTTGGCCGAATCCATCAGAGTGTGACAGAAATAAACATAATGCAGCCACTGGAATCATCTGAGGTTCAGTAGACACAGTAGGCCAGTGTTTGTTTTTGTGTTGCTTTATACTGTGTGTGCTGCGTGTTAGTATTAATAGAACAGTACTGCACTGGCTAGATAAGGCACATTTAGACTATTAGATTTGTCTTGCTGGTATTAATTTTATCAGTCTTTGAGTGCTCTATTGGTGCTGCTTTCTTGTTATGTAAGAGGACATTTGCTGAGCCGGGAATAGCTTACGCCTACTCTGCTGAAGTGTAGCCCAGGTGAAGTGAGAAGCACCACTACAAGCTTTTTATAAAATCCTACATCAGGCAAAACTAACACTGTCTCCTGCTGTACAGATAAAGCCGACCAACTCGCACATACTTGGGGGCTCTACTGTAAAACAAATGTCTTTTTGCTTCTTGTAATAACTGTGAACCTTTGTGTCCTTTTCAGATCGGCTACTGGAATGAGTACGAAAAATTTGTATATATTATGGATCAGCAGGTCACCAACGAGTCCTCTTCTGTGGAAAACCGAACAATTGTGGTCACTACTATTATGGTACACTCTCAAGCAGGTTTTAAGTGTTTCACCTTAAGATTTCTGCCACTCAAGGTCAAGGTGTCCATTGTTGCAATCTGTCCTGGGAGGGTAGAATTATTTTATTTTGCGTTGCTTTCCATCCACTCACTACATGTTGAAACAGTCGATTCACAAAGAGTGTTTCAACTGTATCCGTGTGGGTGCCAAAGCATTTTGGTTTTTTTCTATTACGGTGGGCTGTTGTAGTAGTGACGTCACAATAACGGCTTTGGTAATAATAACTATAGAGATAGACACCATCTGTGTACACATTCAGTGCATACGTAAGTAAACGTGTTTCCCTCTCATTAAGTAAACTGTCAGTGACGGTAAACCAGCCGTGTCTCACTGGAGACATGAAATGATCTGCACACAAGGAGGACATAAACAACCAAAGGCTACAACCTTAGGCTGTTTATCTCTTTTTTTTCAAATTCACTTTGGCACTGATGTATAGTGTAGGTATCTCTAAAACCAGTGCTCCCATTCCGCCAGGCTCAGGGTTAGACACAGTGCTAGTTCCAGATCACAGGTTAGAAATCATCAGCCATTTTTAAATGTAAGATAAGGTGTTCCTTATCTTACATTTAAAACCACGGCCTCACATTCCTTCTGACTTTGCCTATTATGTTTCCATCTTAGACAAATTCAGAATGTAATAGTCATACATTCTCATTTCAATGTGTAGTAACTAATTATCCTCACGAGCAGGCAGGAAGTACAACACCAGTGAGAAAGGGAAAACAGAAGAGTAGTGTCACCGCATTATTTTCTCACTGCCAGGCATGCCTTTGATTTGAATAAAGATTATTTTAGACACATCACAATCACGTCATCAACTCCATGTTGCTTTTATTACATCCCATAACTTTAAAGTAAAAATGCCATATTTAATGAAAGACAATCCTATTATTATAGGATGTGAAATTGCCTCCACAGACTCTTTCATTGTTTTTTTTTTGTAACATTGTACATGGCTGCAGAATAGAAGAGAAAGTAAAGAGAGAGTAGTTGGAACAACAAACGAATGAAATTGTTGGAAACATCACATACTGTAATAGTCTATGAAGATGACTTTGATTGTTAGTCAAATAACCTCTGAAAAACATGTTCATGCCATTAAGACAAAGTAAATCACCGTTGCTGAATATCCTCAAGGTGACGTTAGTTCATCAAGAAGAGGTTTAATGGCAAACATGTTTCACATTTTGAGGAATTACATGACATTTTATTGAAATCCAAGGCACAGAGGTGATGTGGAATAGTCAAACGATATAATTAAGACAACAAGCAGATTATTTTATTGTCATGATAGTAACGAATGAAAAGAATCAGTATGACTTTTTATTTGGTCATACGACTACTCTTCTGACGTGGCTCACACATTTTTGCTCTTGATGACTGAATTAATCTCCATGTTTTTGATGTATCTCTCTGCTGTCACTGACGTTTACTTTATGAACTGGAAAAGTGTTCCATTCAGCTTGTCCTGCTCCTTGTGCCACGCTGACACAAAGCACATGCAACCCCCCGCCTATCACCCATTTCCACACATTTAGATTGCGGATGAGGCTAGCATGATGGAGCCCTGACATCCTGCTTTGCCTCCTTTTATACGTGTTAGATGCTTCGCTCCCCCCGCTGGCCGGTTTGGCCTCTTTTACTCCAGCAGCGGCCCGCTTTTTTTAGTCTGACGAGTCCCCCGATAACATGCCTGTAACTGATGCTGCGTAGATCCTTTTAACCTCTGCTCTGTTTGTCTCTTTATGTCCCCCCACATCTGTTTGTTTGTCGCCCCAGCATGCATGTGTGCTGCATGCTTACAGTACCAATCACGGCCTTGTGTGACCCGTGAGGTCTGTGGCCACTCTGGTGGATGTGTGTGTTTCTTTACAATGAACTCAAAATGTTGTCTAATTAACAGGAAGCTCCGTATGTGATGTACAAGAAAAACCATATGCAGATGGATGGGAATGACAGATATGAAGGCTACTGTGTCGATTTAGCTTCTGAAATTGCAAAACATGTGGGGATAAAATATAAGCTGTCAGTAGTCCCCGACGGGAAGTACGGAGCCAGAGATCCGGAGACCAAGACGTGGAACGGGATGGTGGGTGAACTGGTTTATGGGGTAAGTGTTGGTCCGTACCTGCTCATCTTTTATCATTTCCTGCTACCTAACCCTCAGATTTGTTCAGATTATTGTAAAGCCTAGTGAATGTCTTGAAATATCCTCTACATATAAAACTCACTCGGCCCATTTTTATTCAAAATGAACCATATGATGCAAGATTATAGTGATATCACCATGCAAAATATCAAAACTTTATCAGTTTCACTCTGTCCCTTCTCATCAGCCAAGTGAATTACTCCATGCCAAGGGGTTGTCTTAAAGCTGTAAAGATGGCAGAAGTTGGTGAAATAATGTTAAATAATTCCTCTGTGCTGTCATAATTTTACAGTTGTGTTACGCCTGATTAAAAGATAATGGTGATAATCTGTCACCCAATTTAAAACATCGAAGTTAAAATATGTTGTACTTTTAATAAAAGTGGGCTGAGTGGGTTTTTCTTCAACTGTAAAATCACCTAGACTGGTTGCCATGCATCTCATGGCTCACTCACACTTGAACTGGCTTTAACAAGACGATTTGCATCTTTTATGAGACCTCAGCTGCTGAATGAGTAATGTTAAAAATCCTACATGGCAGACTGGAATCTAAAAAGAAATCTGAATGCATACAGTGCTTCAGTGCAGGTTTCTCTATTTTAACACCTGTGGTTTCTGCTGTTATGGCTATTTTACAGACCACTCTGCTCTCCTGCAGCCCTCCCAGTATTGATAGCTTAAACAGAAAGAGATTACTCCCTGTAATAAGCAAAATGGCCTCTGCTATATTTATTGCATCCAGACAGAATACTGGACACTTTTGGCTCCTAACTTTATCTAAGATCCTTTGTAATAAATATTTCCATATTTTGAAGTTCAATTGCAATACCACCAAGCAAACGTTTGTCACCGTGGTGAGATACTAATTGACGAGCTTGTCAGGGTGTTTGCAGAGGAACTGATGGAGGTGAATTTAACAGGCTGATTCACATTTCATGGACTGCTTGCATAAGCTCCTCCACCTCTGTCTTCCAACCCTCTGCTTGATTCATGGAGGAGATTTGGATTGAGACAAAGACATTAGCCAACACAAATGCTGAGTGACTCATTTTCAAATGGCAGATAGCCCTCACGGGCATTATCACAGGTCTATTCAGTATATTCTGGTATGTCGCATTTCGCTACTCCAATCTCTTTACTCCATGAATTCACTTTAAAGCTGAGTGCCTGGGCATGTATATGTGATTATAAGACAGTGTGACTTAGATATATATATATATATACTGTATATATGCTGTATATTGTCATGGTAATTGGTCTGACTTTGCGTTTATCAGTATTTTCTTTACTAAATCAATATGTACACTTTGGTTGGTTATTTGTTCTGTAAGACTAACTCCCAGTGTGCCTGTTCCCATTTTCACAGAGAGCTGACATAGCCGTGGCTCCTCTGACTATAACGTTGGTACGGGAAGAAGTGATAGACTTCTCTAAGCCCTTTATGAGCTTGGGCATCTCCATTATGATTAAGAAGCCTCAAAAGTCCAAGCCTGGTGTGTTTTCCTTCCTGGACCCACTGGCCTATGAGATTTGGATGTGTATAGTTTTTGCCTATATCGGGGTGAGTGTGGTGCTCTTCCTGGTGAGCCGTTTCAGCCCTTACGAGTGGCATCTGGACGAGAACGATGAGGCCAAAGACCCTCAGAGCCCCCCAGACCCTCCGAACGACTTTGGGATTTTTAATAGCCTGTGGTTCTCCCTGGGTGCCTTCATGCAGCAAGGATGCGATATCTCACCAAGGTTGGTTGTTGTGTGTACATTCTCCACCGCCCCTCACTTGTCCTCGTCATCTCTCTGCATTTTATAGTCCCACACATACATCTCCTTCCTGCCATGGTGCATATAGGTTATTTTGAGCTGCTGTCTATCTATCCTCAAGCTTCAATTCACTGCACTTTCCTCCCATTTCTCTCTCTGAGCAAACAAACCTCTGCTTTGAAACTGCATGACGGCCCGGCAGTGATGCTTTGCATCCACAAAATAACTTATATCCACCATGCTGAGGGCTGTAAAATGCACAGGGGTCATCACATTTCATTCAAAGTAGCTGCTCAAATTCCTCATGACTCTTGGAGGGCTACCGTGTTTTTGCTGCATGTCCCATTTTACGGTCATCTCATCGGTGCATATAATGCATTTTGTGGGGGAAAAAAACATCATCAGCACCATAACTACATTCTGTATTTTCCCAATACAATGGTCATCCCCTCTATGTTCATCCATCCATCTCTTCACTCATCACTGTTGTGGTGTGCCCGACCTCTTCTTCAAGGATTCTTGCTTCCGTCATCCTTTCATCTGTGACTTTGGAAGATTGTATAGAAGCTGGTTGAAGACCAAGGAGAGGTTTTCACAGATTCAAATTAGTCTGACATTGAATGGAGCGATTGATGATGTACTGCCGGAAAAATGTGGGGTTTTTTTTTGCATTCTTTCAGATTTTATTCTTTTTTTAGGGAAACACACTAAGATCAACCCTTTAAAGAAGACATATTATGCTTATTTCCAAGGGCATTTCAGGTGTATTTTAGGTTTCTACTAGAACATGTTTACATGCTTTAATGTCCAAGAAACGCTTTGTTTTTCTCATACCGGCTGTGCTGCAGCACTTCTTTACACCCTCTGTCTGAAACGCTCTGATTGAGCTCCTGCCACTGACAGTTACAGTATTGATGGCGCAAACTAAACATACTGTAAGCTCAGGTACCCAGGTCTATGGTGATAACTATATCATAACTCTAGTCAATGCCATTAAGTAGCAAAACAAGTTATCAATCAATTAAGCAGCAAATTGGGGATCTTATTTTGGATCCAAAGTACATGCAGTTTTTCAATGAAAACTGCAGATTCCATCATTTTTGCTGAACAGTACTATATAGCTCTATAGACCAGCAGTTTCAGGTCACTATAGTCTACACCTTATTCACACCTACTTTACTCTTCTGATGTCTAGTGCGTTTTTTGTGGCTACAACCTTGCCTCTGGCTCCACAATGTTTAGTCCCAACTCATCTCAAGTTTGGTCATTGGCCTTAATATGATGCAATAATGGATAATTATCCAAATTACAAGCCATTTACAGATAAGACTTTAATAAAATCTGCCAAGAATAGCACCTTCATGATAGGGTCACAACATACCGTAGATTCTGACTGCTGAAGGAAAACAAAATCTTTACAACTTGAAAGCGCCACCAGGATAGCATAAATCCATAAATAAGTTATGAAAGACAATGCATTAGGAGAAATCCAGAGCGGTACATCTGCAATGCGGTGATGCGGTGCAAATGGACCCTCGTTTGAAATGAGAAATGTGAGTTCAACTGAGAGCAGCTCATTTAGTGGAATATGTGTGTGATCGTGGAAGTCGGGGATGGCACCAGAGAGAATAGTAAAATTTAAAAATATGAACCCAGTGTTGCTCTGCAAGGCACAGATTTAAAAGTCAGAGCCTTTATGCCGATGTGGAAACTGTGAGGAATTGGTTAAGGACCAGTGAGCAGGATGGGAGTATCTGTGTGACGGAGTGGTTTGGCTCATCACACTGAATTCAGTAGCAGACAGAGTCTCATGGTGTCTTTTACTTTAGACTTGTTCTGTTCTCTCTGGTCTAAATTTGTGGTCGAGGGCGTTACATTTTACAACAGATGAACTAATCGTTCTAACAAATGTCTGCACCAAACACTTTCTGCAGTTTTAAACCAACCAACTTATACCAAAAGTAGATAAACTTGCTATCTGAAAAAACAAAAAGACCAGGACCTGCTTTGTTTCACCAAAGACAAAAACATTTCACAATCTAGCAGTACTCTGGCTAATCTTTGCTAGCAACGGGAGTGAAATGGAATGGAGAGAAAAAAAAGCATAAAAAACTGTAAACCGCTCACGGGAGCACAAGATCAATTGCTGAAAATGTTCACCTTTAGTAGGGCATATATCACGGCTAGTTAGCAGTACAACCCAAAGTTCAATATCGCTTTAACTGTGATTAGAGGTTACTGGTGACCCAGAAATGTATCCAGCAATATTTCTGCAAATTTTTTCTGCGAATGAAAAGAGAAATGCACCGAAGCAAAGCTGAAGATCTTACCGTTCTAAAGGTGTAGTTGTGTAGTAGTAGTAGTTGTGTGGTTGTCATTCTATTATGAAGGCAATTGGGGTGAAGTTTGACCCTAAAGTGACCATGCTCCTTTTATTTGGTTTTCGCATTTTTCTCAAGTTAAAAGCTTTTAAAAAGCACCCTTAAAAAATAAAGCGGGGAAAAAAAGCATGTCTGTGATCTTCTGACATCTGATCTTATCAGCTTGAACACACCTTGGAAATCATCAAGAGTTTTCTGCAACATTTAGGAATATTAAGCACCTGTTTGGCAGCCATTTTGAAAAATGGCTACCACGGCTCTCAGGGGCCAAATTTGTATCTATATTATTCCATAACATATAATCCTACATCTGTTCCAAATTTGTTGCTTTTATTGCAGAATGCTCAACTGTTGTACTTAACTGCCCCACTATAACTTTGAGCCAGTGTTGTCACTGAAATTAACCCAAGTAATCTTGGACAGATTCTGGGGCATCACTCATCACAGGTCTGGCATCCTTCTGCAGGATTTAAAAGCGGACACAGTCTTATTGAGTTAATGAGGCGTATTATTACTTTCAAAGAATTTATCAGCTGTAAAGGAAGCTATTTGAGTTAATGATACTTCATTTAAATGAATGTATGCAAATAGCAAGGAGCACCAGGGACATGCGGATAATATTGCAGTTCTCATCACTTAAAGCTGTTGTAGGCGAGATTGGAGCAAATATGATTAAAAAAGGAATTTTTATAAAACGGTTGCTATATCGTGACAGTAGTACATGAAACAGGTAACCTGAAAATCATGTGCCTCTGTGTCTTCCGGTGCTCCTAACGGCATCTGCAAGATTTCACAGACCGGAGGAAAACAAGCAGTAAGAGCTGATCCATCTGCTGTCTATGAGAGCCGGCTGTCAATCACTCACGAACTCCGACCAAACGGTCAAACTAGGCAGCGCTGATCAAATGAGAATCAATATTATGTTATGTTAAGGCCTATTTCTCGCCTCAAATGTTTTCAGAATCATCTTGTAGTGCACAGTTTGTAAAATAAGAAAGTTTGTGACGCCGCCGCCATTGTGAAATCTGGTGAAGGAATGCCAAGTTCTGGTCACATGACCGGAGATCAGCCAATAGGAACACTCTCTCAATGAAATGACCTGTGATTGGTCAAAGTTTCCCATCAGAACACTTGAATTACAATATCCTGAAAGGTTATTATGGAATTTTTGCCCAATGATGCCAAAAATATACTGTCTACTGCCACTTTAATGGGTTAACTAAAATTCCTCAAGTGAAGGAGATAGGTCTGAGCTCAACCTCTGGGCTGGAGGAGACACAGCCCTCCCTACGTATATTTGAGCATGCTCTCAGGTCTCTCTGTCTGCTCTGCTTCCTCCTCAGATCTCTGTCCGGCCGCATCGTCGGAGGAGTGTGGTGGTTCTTCACCCTCATCATCATCTCCTCCTACACGGCTAACCTAGCTGCCTTCCTCACCGTGGAGAGGATGGTGTCTCCGATCGAGAGTGCCGAGGACCTGGCCAAGCAGACAGAGATCGCCTATGGGACGTTAGACTCAGGCTCCACTAAGGAGTTCTTTAGGGTGAGTTTCTCAACTGGCTGTCATCCATGCTGTCGCTGCACTGCACCGCAAGAGCTGCTCTAACTGTAGTTAAAAGCTCAGAGCTGAATAAGTCCCTGGAGCTTTCCTGTGGGTTTTGATTTATTACCTTCCAGGTAATAAATCAAATGAATAATCAATAATGGAACATCTAGAACTGTATTTTCCCCCTGATACAGCACCTCAGCACATCATAAAACAGTGTTACACAGTGTTTTAGAAAAAGGAATTAAGTAGAACTAAAGGAGTAAACAGCTAAAAGAAAATTGCATGCATTTGTTAAGTGATTTAAAAGACATTGCTTAGAGAAGGATAGCCAAGATGAGCTTGTATTTTGTGTACAGAGCAGAACATCAGTTCTTCTGTGACTACCACAAAACTAAATTATGGTATTAGGCTTATGGTTTCAAATCCATTTTGTACAGAAAATGAACTTTGGTACTCTCCATCAAAATCAATTTTTGAAAATTATTGTTTCTTTACACTTTCTGGCAACAGATATAATTCAGCTGTGCAACTGTGACAATTATGCTCCCTCATCCAACCATCAGTAGAGTCATAAACTAAACTTTTGATTATCCTCATGAGGCCTCCACTAATATGAAGATTAATTATTATATCCCCTACTCTAAAGTGCTGCCAAAGTAAGGCCACAATTAATCTCATCAAGGTCACACACTGAATAAACATCTTATAATAAAAAAGCAGATAAAACCGTAGCCTTAAAAACACTAATAATTCAACTTCAGTTAGTGTAAGGACCATTCAGAAAAGCAGTTGACAGATTGTGTGAGCTTGTGGGTCTTTTAGTAAGTGAATCATTTTTAAACTTACGCATCAATTTTCAAAATACTGCATCAAATTGTGAAGATGATGTTCTGTCTCAGCCTCTGAGTCGCTGTCCACATCTCTGATTTGTTCATCGAAATATAAAGAATGAAGTGTAACGACAGTTCAGTCTGAATAACAGGCCAGTTCTGTTTATGTGTTTGAAGCGTTCAAGAAGAACGACGAAGATGTCATTATATTTCCAATTTGTGGGCTTCTGTCACTAAACTTCAAATCTCAAAGAAGATGTCCTATTCCTCGGAAATGGAAACGTAATTCACATCCGGTGTCCGGCTCTGAGCTGTGTCTTTTTTTAGTCCTAGTCGGTCGCTTGGTGTGAGAGAGTCTGAGATGTTTGATAAACACAAACCCTGTAGTTAGACTCTGGAGTGATCAGGAAGGCACTGTGTGTTGGTTTCAGACTCTGCCTAAGTCCACTCATAAAATCACATCTTACAATCTCCTGTGAGATTTACAGACAGCTTGTGTAAACATGCTTAAATACAGTAAGGCTAGAACAGCTTGTTTCTGTCTGTTAGGTTTGGTTATCTGCTCCATTTCACACTCACAGCTGGCACGAGAGGGCTTTCTACTGTAGTAAGGACCGAGTCAGGCCAAACATAATCAAATAAAAGCATGCAAAGCTCTCAAGAGAAAAGGGTGTCTAACAATGGAGAGGAATGTTTTTGCAGGGGATGTGACTGAGTGGAGGCACGTGTAACATTTCTGTGACCCAACCCAATTTGTAAAGGCGTTCAAGCAGAGTGGCACGGTCGGCTGTGCCAAGCTGAACTCAGGTCTAAAAGCATTGAATTGGAGCAATCAACATGATCAGTGTGGAGGAGGTCATCTGTAACTCGCTGTCTCCTGCACTGCAGTGCTTTAAAACATTACATGAAAAAAAAAAATGTGGCTGTTCAGAAACAATTTTATTTTGCAAAGAGAACTGCGGCAACTCACTGATTATGAAATATAGAATTTAGAATTTTTCACAGATCTGTTTAGGAGATTTAGTTAATACAACATCTAGGGGGAGGATAATCATTTCATATTAAATGTAGTTTTCTCTAAAATCACAAAATAAACGTATTTAATAGATCGCATGCTGAGTCACATAGCTGTGTTGATTTTCTCCTCTTTTTATTGTGTGATAGTTTAATCTGTAGGGACAAAAGATGTGACATTAAACAGGATACTAACGAGCAATAATTCTGTCGTCAAAACAGAAACTTTTCAGCAGACTTCTCAATTTGTCTTGTTAACTTAATGTTATAAAAGAGATGATGAAGTTAAGAGAGCAGACATTTTAGGTGATTGGCACATGCAGCAGCCCTAAAGATACCCCTTTGACATGTCTATTAAAGAAACATTAAAATGAAAATATATCAAATTGATTATTTTTTAGGCTTCCTGGTGAATCATCACATTAAAAGCAGCTCCATAAACAGCGGTGGATGTGCTAATCCACATTGCATTTGGCAGGCTGTGATTTGTCAAAGGTGCTCCTGAGGAGATAATTGACAGGCGTGTAGTGACTTCATCCTGAGTGACAAATATTCTGTCTTTCTTCCTCCAAATGTCAGTGCAGAGGAGCCTTTCTGAAAGACGCTTACTGGAATCTGGTGATTCAAAGCTAATGATTAATATGAGCTGTAAATACTTTTTTTAAAGAAGATCTTCTTCAAATAAGATCATAGAGCTTCCTCAATACACATTATACGATGATAACCAACATGCCTGTTTTTCAAACACCAATATTTATTCTTTTCTTTTTGGCCGAAAAAGATTTTAAACTTTTAAAAGTCCTCAAACCACTGGGCTTTGCAAAGCCCTGGGGTTATAGTTTCACTCAACATTTATCCTCAACTAGATTTCTTTATGTTAATGCAAAATTCAAATCACAATTATCATACCTGGTTCAGGATGTGTGTACACCATATTTAAAGAAAAAGCTCTACATTTTGGGAGATATGCTCATTTTCTTTCTTGACCATAGACTGCATATATAGACAGACGACATGTCTCCTCTTCCTCCAACTGTACAAAAATGAAGCCAAAATATCCCAGATACAGGAGCTGCCATCTTGAGATTTTGACGTCATTTGGAGCCATAGTCTGCGAAGTAGTGATCGGCTGGAGCCGCGGTATCAAGGTACCGCCCACACACCCGCCTAAACCAATCATGAGCTGAGCACCGCTTGGCAGCTTGGCTCACTTAGCTGCTAAGTTAGCACCATGGTAGCTGTTTGGCTAAAAAGACACAACAACTAACTATAACTTCATTTATGATCAAACCTACACATGTTCATGGGACAGTTACATCTCCTCTCTCGTACAATTCCCGAGCCTCCGGCTGCATGACTACTTCACTCAGAGCAGCTGTCAATCACAGCTGTCAATCATGCTGTCTCGCCCCCTTTTTATAGCATCAAATAACTAATTAAAACCAAACTTAAAAGAAAATTGAAGCCTTGAACATACATCAGCGTGATAAGAACTACCTAAAATGACATAAACCATCTTTAGGAAAAAATTATTTGATGTGTACTTTGACTTTTTAGTTTGACCCATGTCCCATCCATTAACAATGAGGGGGCGGGATTTATGACCTTCTGTATGCTGCAGCCAGCCACCAGGGAGCAATCAAGATGTTTTGGCTTCACTTTTGAGGAGCTGTCATGTCGTCCATCTTTATATACACTCAATGGTCTGTACACTAAATATGAAGCTGGTGCTTGTAGATGATTAGCTTAGCCTAACTTAGCATAAAGACTAGAAGTAGGGGGAAACAGCTAGCCTGGCTTTGTCCAAAGTCCCCAAAAATAAGATAAGTTGTTATATCTCATTTGTTTCTTTAAAACACATTTTAACTAACATTTTCCAGAATTACTTTCAACAACCCGCTGAGACTGACAACTTATTTTGATCATTCGGTGTGTGCTATACTGTGTGTAGAGGTTAAAGGGGTGACAGTGAATAATGTTAGCAGGAGTGGGAAAGGAAAGCACAAGTAAGAAGCAGTTTGTTTACTTTCTATTGCAAAATCAATTTGTGTTTGTGATAACTTTAATTACAGCGGTGCTGCTAAACAAGCCCCGCTATTATTTAGTTACATTATTAATTTGGTTTCCACTGATCATGAACATACAGTAAATTAGTTTAAATTACATACTTCATCATGCACACTATCCCACAGAGAGAGAATACATGTAGATCCAAATAAAACACCGGAAAGACTGCACATGCTTTGTTTGGCCTGTCGTCTCTGTTTCTTGGTGACAGCGTGACAGACGCACACAGAGGGCCATGAATCACTCACAGCCCTTCAGTCAGCTGCTGACAGATGAACTGGTAGCTGGAAGAATTTGAGTTCAGACCAGTTTATTTCCAGAATGGATGAGGGGCAGTAAACCCAATTCCTCACTTGCCCCGTTTGTCAGGTAAAAGATTATTGTGGCTACACAAGTCGTTAATTCAAATTGATTTATTGAATAATTTGTCTTTGATAAACTGCGACTGCTGTAGTGAGAATTATGACTCTGACAGCATGAGGAGTTGCACAGATTTTGACACAACCTGCTCCTGACAAGCATGTATCTTGATGTAGCCCAGAAAATAATCACTGGTTTCACACTATGGTCAGGCTTGCCATCCGCTATTACTGTCATGTTAAAAGTGTTTACATGAACACTGAACTGAACTGAAATTGTGCATATGTCAAGAATGATTCACTTACTAGCCTGAGCCCATAATCCATTACATCTGCGGTGAATTATTTACACAACACGGCCGTACACATGGCCGAGCTGACACAGTTTGTCAATTCGCTCTGATGTTTTCCTTTACTTTTACCTACAAGATGACTCACACAACTACTGAACATACCATCTGTCAAATCGGTCATACACACTTGATTTCTGTATATTTAATACTTTAAACAAGCAAGTAAATACGCCCTGATCGTGCCCGGTTAGCAAGGACAACTCAAATAATTAAATGTGCAATAAATAAAGCAATACACAATACCCTATTCAGAAAAATATTCTATTTCAAATTCCAACTATTATGTGTGTTGTTAATGAGAAATGTATAGGGCCATCAATAAATGATAAAATTTAAATAAAATGTCATATGAATCATATAGAATAATTTTCTCTGAGAACTTGCTCCAGAGTTCTGATGTCAGATGCTCATTCACACTTCTACTTCCTGTTTGCCTGAGCGATTATGAACCTGTCATGCCCTCATCACACTCCTGACAAGCAGCCCTTGAAGACATGTAGAAACATGAAAAGTTTCAACCCAAAGTTTCCTCTGAGGCACCTTTCCCTCACAGAGCTCAACAGAAGGTCACATTAGCCTGCAGCTCCTCTATTCTTCCCCTCTATTGTAGACAGCTGTGTACTCCGGCTCCCCGGTGACCAGCGATCAGCCTCTCGCTGGCCATTTTTAGCAGTGTACTGAGTGTCAGAGCAGGGCTGTGCAGTGCATGTCTGTAGCTGCTCCAGCTGGCAGCTGACTGGCCCACAGAGGTGAAGCCGTCAGTCTCGGAGTACGCAGGTCAAATGTGTTAAAGAAAGCGCCGTTACTGTCAAACAACAAATAGATAGATAGATGACTTTATAAATCACCGGAGGGAAATTAAAACGTCATAGCAGCCAGAAACATTAAAATATTGGACAATAAAATAAAAACACAGATTCAAATACAATTTAAATATGAATATTATAATGGTCAATAATACATTATTCAAGTATTATTCAATCAATGTTTCAATAACATAAACTTTTTGAATTGGTATTTAACATAACATCATGTGGATTCATAAATATCATGTTAGATTAGATGACTATGCACTAATAAGTGCCTAATTGCTCACAATTTGAATCTTTTTTTAGCTTGATTGGTTTATGTTGATATGGAAGAGTAAATTAAAGGAAAAACATTAACATTTTAAGACATGTAATACCTATTAAAAAAAATGAGAAGAATATAAACAGCAGGTTTCCCCAATTGTGAAGTCATTGGATACAGTGCGTAAAACGATGAAGACAATCTGTCAGCTGCTTTTAAAAACAGGTGTACTCAAAAGAAATAAGAAGAGAGAAAACAAGGATATTATATATTTTATATATTATCATACATAACATATTAAACAATAATCATCTTTAAAACACACATTACTTATAAACATAGCCCAAAATATATAGACCAAAATGCTAAAACAGACATTGTCCCACAGTAGAACATCGGTGTAAAAACCTGGTGAGTTGTAGCTGTGAGTGTGTTTATGTGAAGTCTTTGCACTTAAACATTCAGTGGAAAACCAGCAGTTGTACTTGTTAATGTCTTCATCACTACATACCATATTTCAAGTTATAGTATCATTAATCTGCACATTATAATTGTTTCAATGTTGCATAAGCACAAAAGTCAAATCAAATGGACTGATAACTAAATGTTTAAATAGATATTAAGCCGTGATGATTGTGACTCCAGCTGTGACCTGCTGTTAGGAACACAAACTGAGGAGGAGTAGGTCACTCCTGTCTGTTAATATTGATACCAAACACGGCCTGCATTTAGCTTCTGCTGAGCTGCCAGATTGTCAGACTTCAGGCTGCTGGCAAAACGCCCAAAACCTCTGCTGCACTATTTTTTTATTTAAAGGGTGAATCCACACTGAATTACAAAGAGGCAGAAAACTGTCAATGCATTGCCATCTATGTGTTTAAATCTTTAAGCATATTGCACTTCTGGCCACAATCCAATCTGTGATGTCACAGCAAGCGCTTTAGACGTCATGGACTGGGGCGTGGCCAGAAAGTACAGCAGCATTAAGAGTTATTGTTTTTCCCCAAGACCTAGTTCCTATGGTGTCCCTGTTCCTAGTCCAGCCCCACTGTGCTGTGATTGGTTAATACTGCGGTGCTGTGATTAGAAGATTATCTAGCGATAGCAATGTGCTTTCCTACGCTGTGACAAGAGTGTGGAATATATTATAAAGATGAACAAGAGTGTGTGGATGAAACGATGGAGTTTAAATTTGACTCAATTAGCAGCTGGCTAGTTAGGTAGCTAGCTTGCTAATTCCACCATTCTTTCATGTGGTCGTGTCTATAAGGTAACCCACAAATTGTAAAACTCTCGAGATGGTTTGGGTGAAATAAATCCTTTGTGGCAGACTGTCCTGAAGGCAAAGTCTTCTCCCGTGTGCAAAATGAGGTGAACAGTCGAGGCAACGAGTACTAGCCAATCACAGCACAGTAGGGCGGGACTAGGCGGAGTAGGGCGGGACTATTCTTGTGAAAAAAATATAACATGCCGCAGTTATTTTTCATGCGAGGGTTGCTTCAAAGGGTCAGTATTGACATTTTGGAAAATACGCTTATTCTCTCTCTGTGGGATATGAGAAGATTGATACCACTCTCCTCAGTAGTATCAATCTTCTCATGTAAGTATTTCCCAAAATGGCAAACTTTTGCTTTTACTCAAACCCACAGCGGCTCATTATGAATGTTTTCATGGTTGTCGGTGTTTTATCAAGTGCAAAACTAAACAGATTCTGTCTTCTCTCTGTGTCCTTAAATGCAGCGCTCCAAAATAGCAGTTTATGAGAAAATGTGGTCATACATGAAATCAGCTGAACCCTCAGTGTTTGCCAAGACAACACCAGACGGGGTTGCCAGGGTACGAAAGTCGAAGGGCAAGTTCGCCTTTCTACTCGAATCCACAATGAACGAGTACATAGAGCAGCGGAAACCATGTGACACCATGAAAGTGGGCGGCAACCTCGACTCTAAGGGCTATGGTGTGGCCACACCTAAAGGCTCTGCATTAAGGTGGGTGGGATAATATAACAATATCCTCCATGTTGTTATAGTATTCCACCTACCCTGATGTCTCCTTTTGCCATTCTCTTCTTCCTCACTCCTTAATTCTTCTTTTTTTCCCCCCAAGTGCATCAATGAGTGAACAGTTTTTTTAATTATGAGTTTAATCAACACGTTCAGCCATTTTCTGTTCTGTCCTATGTATCTGGTTTGTGTCTCTGTTTCTTCTTTCTCTTAAGGTTGTTGGTATATTATTCACACTCAGTAAATCCATTTGAATGTCGATGTGTCACCTTCCCCAACCTTGTTTGTTTTGCCCTTCAACCTCTCCTCCCTCCTGGTTTCTGTGGTGCCCCTTTGCATTGTTTTTTGCTAGTTACAATGCTGGTCTGTCAATTGTGATGAATGTTAAGCTGCATGCTGGATGTTCTTATTTCTAATTCAACAATGACAGAATGTCCCCATCCCGCACACTTCAGTTACAAGCAATGTAACCCTTCATGCCACCTCTCTAATATTTAACATTTTCTTTGCTGTAAAAATGCTTCTTACCCTTCCACACCAGTGAAATTCTTTACCAATTTGTCCCTTCCGTGCTCCCCTTATGAACCATTGATATTTATTATCACTATTTTTTACTAATATTCTATATTAGATTTCTCACGGACCTGTTCATTTTCTTACAAGCTATGTTTTATCGTTTCAAGAAATGCTGTTAACCTGGCAGTGTTAAAACTGAATGAGCAAGGCCTCTTGGACAAATTGAAAAACAAATGGTGGTACGACAAGGGAGAGTGCGGCAGCGGGGGAGGTGACTCTAAGGTCAGCCTCAATGTCACCAAAGTCGGGTATCCTAGAACAGAGTAATCGGCAAGGCTGTCGTCACACTGACTGTAGTCTTTGGGCCCAAATATCTGTTAATAAGTTACAGATACATACGTTTTTACATTTTTATCGTGCAACTGTGATCAACTGGGAACCCTTTACTTGGCTAATGGAGGAGGAAAAAGCCCAATAGTGTGAGACGAAGCAAAGTGCAGAAGTAGGACAGAGGAAGATCAGATTATTAAGTGCTTAATATTGAGTTTATGACAGAGTAGTCTCTATATTTTTGGCTTGTAATTATGAAAGACAGAAACCATCTTTCCCTGTTTTTTATATCTACAGGCCAACATGACAGCTTTGTATGTGGCACACTAATGCCAGAAGGATTAAAGTGAGGATCTAATCCTATACCTCCGAGCCGAACAATATATACACTCTCCAATCCGCCGCCTGGGTGTTAGGGCAGGCACGGGGAACAGCGTTGTCTTGAGGGGACTAAGCATAAGCAGGCAAACGTGAGAATTCTAATGACAGTGACAACTAACGGTCCAAACTTTTTTGTCCAACATCCTCTCATCGAAATCCAGCGTAAGACTGACAGAAACCTTTGGTTGGTCTTGATCCAAGGCCAGTCAAAGTCTATCCATGGCCACCCTGACCTGGTAAACCCTGCAGTAGTAGTGTAAGATACGACCAGGGGCCCCATTTGTACAAGAGGATTTGATTTGCATCTCACATTTGTATTAAGATATTTCTTTTCATAGTAACCATAAAGCTGATATACAAATAACTGAGTGAAGATCTTAAAGTGAGACTATGCAACTTTTGCCAAATAGCGGCCACTTTAGCCACAAGTGGCAACTACAGGACAATGGCAAGGTAATCTTTGACTTCAACACCAATGACTTTTGACTTGAAAATACTTGATACCTTCCCCCAAGCCCAAAAATTAAAAAGTGTGTTCACAAAGGCGATCAACTGCCCGGGACCGGGAAGTTGGGTTTATTTACTTTTTTAGATTCTTTATTGATTTGTTTTGGAAGAGGATTTACTTATGTGGGAAATTGTTTATTGCTGAATCCCCGAACAGTGTTTTTTTGTTGAACTCTTTCTTTTTGGTGAATATTATTAGGACTTGGATTTGATTATCCTACACGTAACTCCCCAGATCCACTTTGTTTGAACCAATTCGACAGCATCCAATCAAGTGGCAGGAGAGAACCATAAAAAAATAACATTACATTACTGAGCACCAGTTGGCCCCAGCTACCCTGTTGTTAAAATAGCATTACATTTGGTGAAGAGCGCACGATGACTTGTTTAGGACTCAAAACTCAAAGTGTAGAACTTGGGACTTGACTTGGGACTTGAGTGTAAAGACTTGAGACTTACTTGTGACTTACAAAACAATGACTGGCCCCACTTCTGGTGAACTGTCAGTTACAATATCTATCATTTGAAGTTAGCCACCATTACATCCTGGTCATAGTGAGGCTGCAGCAGCAAATACCAAAGCAGCAATTTAAGTTTTCATTTGTAGGAGGAAGATGTGCTATTTCTTCTCTCAAAAGTCACATAGTCTCACTTTAAATTCTGTTTTAAAACAAAGAGGAGTTCAAATATAGAAAAACGGATTATTATCGTAAAGCCTGTCTTGCTTTTTCATACTGTGTGCACATAATCTATCCTTACTTCCGCTCTTTTAGAGCTGTGCACATCAGGCTCAATCAAATCTGTTGTACAACCTTTCTATAAATGAGGCCCCTGATCTTTTTGTTTCAGGGCGCAGTGACGGCCCTTAACTGTGGATCCATCTCTGCCTCTGCTCTTCAGCTTGCATCATGACCACAGTACACTTGGCATATTGCGAGAGAAGAGACGGGGCAAACTTTGCTGTTATTGACTGTAGTCATCCATTCCTGAGTGAGCAGGATATGGATACTACTGGTGGGATAACACAAAGAAGCCGTCTCCTCTCACTGGCAGTTTGCCTCGACCCCTTGGTTAGAGAGAGAGTAGATGATCAGTGTAACACTGTCACTATCTGACTGCCACATTTCTCTGTCCTTATTTCACTTTCAGAAATGCACGTGTGGGTAATTTAACAATGAGATGGAAATATATTGTATGTAACTACCACTGAGAAAATATGACATTCACAGCATAAACATTAAATCAATGACATGTTGTCAAATGCAGCACTTATATTCATAGATAGTAGAAATCAATATTTTAATGTTTTACTAAAACCAAACAAAACTCCAGACAGAACGTTAAATCACATATGTACAGCTGTTAATTTCATTAATCAAAGCTGGATGATTTAAGACACTTACATCCTTGTGGGTAATTTCTGTTCATACTGTGTGATGTTTATTTAATTTGACATCATGCAGTATGTGATTTATGTCCTAATTTGGCCATGATGTGCATGTTTTTTTTCATGTGAATTATTTTGTGTGGTCCTGAGTGTTTTTAGATGCCGTTTTCTTGTTTTGCAGACAGACTGAAGGGTAAAGTTCTGATGCAACTTAAATCAGATGGAGCTGGAGGTTAAGTCGACATACAGGGGGTGGACACAATGAAAGGAAACACCTGTACAATATATCGAATCCAACACAACAATAAAGACTATCTTTGTGAAGCTTACAGGTCTCAGAAGTACCCGGTAATACTACAACAACACAAACTACGACCCCAAAAGATTACTATAGATGTGAATCAATGCCACTCCGAACATTATTATTTTATTAAACTTCACAAATGTAAGATTTATAGCACTAGCTGTTGCATTGTATTGCAATGGATTGCACAGGTGTCCTTGATATTCTGTCCACCCCCTGTACTCAGTCAGAGGGTTGGATTCATAAATTGTGATTAAGATGCTGACGACAACCAGCCTGAGAAAAAAAACAATTAGCAGACAAAGGTCTAATGCGATGGAAATCTTATTTCATATAGGTGTAGAAGTGGCAAGTTTTGTTAGCCAGTAGTGTTAAAACATTTCACTCACGCCCTCTGAGGGGCTTTAGTCCTTGAGAAAGTCAAGGCCCTTCAGATTAGCTACATCTATCTGCTTCCTGGAGAAAATTATGTCAAATACTCCCAGATTTGACTGAAATCTGATTGGTCAACTGGATGCATAATTAACAAGTTTTTGCATAATCAGAGAGTCGCCTGAGAGAATGCAGAAGAGAGAGAAGACAGAGGCCACGATGGCTGATGTGAACTGCTTCATCCAGTATGCCTTGTGGGGTTTTTTAATGTCTTGAACAAGAGCTCCCTATTGACCTTCTAATATATTACTTTTAAATTTCACAGTATATTATGCCATTTAAGTTAATTTTTTAAGATTTAGGTATGCTGAAGGAGCCATTGAATTAGTTACAATTAAACAGATTCAAGATCAAACTTTTACGTTTTTTGTCACATGCTCAATATGTGCGGTGAAATGCAGGGTTTAAAGCCTTGTGTGCAATAAGAATAATGAGAGCAAGAGTAAAAATAAGAATTAGAAAAAAGATTATAAAGGATATAAATATAAAAAACATGAATATATCTACGGTGAAAATATAAACATATACAT